>LPNX010817017.1:27349-47319 GCA_001517045.1 Pseudotsuga menziesii | reverse complement strand
AGGTGACAGCCTTGACTCGAGACTTGCCCCCAAGGACACACCGAGTGGCTTGAAGATTTCTGCCACGTGATCCAGGTGTGTGAAAAGGCGGCAACAGTGTGTATATTATAACAATGAGAATCAATGTGTATAATATGTAAATAACACTGTTATGATTATTATGCGAAAGAGCACTAGTGAAATTTTAATAGGTATCAACCCATGGAAATGAATAAAAGGAACTAATTAGTTAAAATAGATAGATTATGTTTATTGTTGTGGTGAATTTAACTATGTTTTGTATGTTTTTGTGGTGAATTTAAATAGATTTTGTATGTTTCCATGGTGAATTTTTCCATGTTGTTGATATGTAAATATCGTTTTTTTTCTTTTTACAAATTTTCAGTAAATTATTCGAGAAACAAATAATTTTATAGTAATACTTATTTGTATATTTTAACTATTTTGTTTCGAAAAGCGTGTTGGGGGACATATTTATTCAAAGAATAATATAAAGAGAATTCATATATTTAGTCAATAATGTAACAATTTGTGACATTAGACAATTTAGTGGAAGAATAAACCAATTTTATTGTATAGGAATAATAATCCAAAATACGGGACAACATAAAGGTCGGTAATAATCAAAAAAATATTTTTGACATTTTTACAATTATAGATTAATTATCCTCATCCAATTGGGGTGATATGTCCACATTACAAAGAAGGTTTGATTTTTCATAGATAAATACTTCAAAATATACCACTTACAAGGACAACATTCAAATGTATTGATCATCAATCATCGTTTAAGTGTTGTAGTCGCTCAAGCAGCTTCCATGCCCCATGCTTTTATCATATTCATGGGATATTCTTCATGGTTATTTGAAATTATTTTTTCATAGAATTTATTTCATTCCATATCTCCATGTTCCATCTACACGAATAAAAATAAAATGTGATGAGTACATATACATTTATAGATAATATAATATACATAAATGGAAAAAATTACCATTTCAACGAGTGAATCATAAAATTCACACATATTTTTTAAACCATCCCTCATGCTAGTCTATGGAGGCGTCCATATATTTTTCTCTTTGAGAATAAACTTGGGGAAAAATTGCTGAAATATGAAACTTTGTGGAGCAACCATGAAGAATCATGGTTCTTCTATGCATCAACATCCTGGGAATGTGCATGTCAACCTCTTAGTCTTCTTCCAATCTGACGAAAATTTCTTTTGTTTCTTCTTTTTGGAGGAGGAATGAAATGATCCATTTTGTTCTTCAGTGGGCCAAATTGTGGATTAGTCTTTATCATCAAGTAGCATCTTTTTGGGAGTTTGTTGCACCACTTTGGAGATAGGGAAGTTGTTTGGGAGAGTGCAACATGTTCATCCTGATACTAGTTCCAGCTTTGCCACTGCATAAACTACTTCTTCTTCTATCATCTGGATTCACAGCATCATTCCCAACTGCTTCAATGAGCTTTTGGGCCCATGTAGGCCTCTGATTTGGAATAGGATTTGGATCTTGATCTAGATTCTCTTGAGTTATAGCCTCAATATCAAGATCATGTTGATATTTTTCCTCATCTTCTTAATCTAAAATATGAGACAATATATCATCATCAAATGGAAATGGAAGTGTGTTTATACCTTATTCTTCTTCTTCGGATTGTGGTGGATCATGCAATTGATCTTCTTTACTTTCACATTGCGCTCTATGAAGCACTTCCTTGTTGCAAGTTACAATAATTTCTATGCCTTAGAATCCTCACCATATCCAAGCAGTATGCATTTGCTACTTTGTGTTTGGAAGGTCTTTCTCTTGTCATTAGGAATTCTGGCCCAAGCTTTGGAACCAAAAACTCTCAAGTGTAATACATTAGGCTTATGCTCCAATAGTGCTTCAAAAGGAGTGGCCCCAATCATTGATTTTTGAGGAACTCTATTATGAATGTATGAAGCACAGTTTACAACCTTATCCCACAGAGAATGTGGAATATTCTTTTCTTTGAGAAGAAATGTTTCCATCTCCTTCAATGATCTATTTTTCCTCTCATTGACCCCATTATGTTGTGGTGTGTATGGAACTAAGTGTTTCATTTGAATGCCTTCGGATTCACATAACTGCTAAAAATATCTTTTAAAATACTCACCTCCATTATCAGATCTAATGGTCTTGATATTCTTTCTGTACCTATTTTCTACCAAGGCTTAAAAAATGTTGAAAGTTTTGAATACCTCATATTTTTGCTTCATAAAATATACTTACCAAAACCTTGAACAATCATCCATAAAAGTTAGGAAATACATGGATCCATCGATTGATGCTATAGGCATTGGTCCTGATACATCAATGTGTATCGGATCAAGTGTAGAGGTAACTCTAGTTTCCTCCCCAACTTCATATCTCTTATCTGGATGCTTACCTACCAAACAACCAAGAGGTACTCCATCTGATGTTCTGACGAGTGGAAATCCCTCTCATAAACCATTCTTTCTGAGTTCCATCATCTCTTGAGTGGTAAAATCCATATCCACATTTGATTTCTCCATATTATTCAAGGTGAAGACCGAATATTGGGAAGTTGAAGCAATAGTGGGACAGAGGAACTTGGTTGAAGTTTCTAGAAGGTGCTGAAAATGAGATTAGGAAACTGTACTTATTGTTTATTCTTAATAAAATTGAGATCTCTCTTTTGCACCCCCTCCCCGCCCCGACCCCCAATATGATGATCAAGATATGATTGTCTTTTATGCATATTGTTTTGAAGGAATAATTTTCCTAATAGTCTAGTGAGGGTTATCTAGTGATCAATTTGAGTTGTTGTTTGATTCATTTTGTTATATAGTAATAAATATTTAAGGAAGGCATTGTCTCTCTTGTGTGTGTGTTGTAGTTTCTTTAATTATCTTGCTTTGGTATTTGTGCATAAGAGGATGTTATAATACTAACATATGAAGACATGTACCTATTCTCTCTCAATGCTCGATTGATCACTTGGATATTATTCATTAATTCCAGGGAATTTGGTCTAACATCTCTCTTTCTAATCTATTATAGTTTTCCCTAGCTATATAGGATTTTTACTTCTTGACAAACTGGAACCCATGCTAGGGAAGAATTTAAAGAATTCTTCTCTATAAATCCTCCTCTGGACTATTTTCTAGCTGTGAATTTAGTCCTTTGAAACCTCTGATGTATGAAACACTGTCAACCCCTGAATCAAAGTGAAAAAGATTGATGTTTTTTTAGTTTTTTACCTTTTTGGGGGTTTCTATAAGGGTTACACACACTTTATAGACATTACAAGGAAAACACCTTCTAGCAAATGTTTTTAGTATTATAGGATTGGGAAAAAATGTTCAAAAAACTCTTTTACAAAATATATTTTTGGTAGGGACTTGGGAGTTTTTTGCAAAGGCTATACTAGATATTCACTATAACTAAAAAAAACAGGGTGTTTCAAGGGATGTGTTTTATTTGATGCTTTATAATTCTATAACGTGCACTAGTGTGTCTTCTATAAAAAAATTGTGCCAATGCATACAAATAACGCAAACCACTAGTGAATATATTATGAATAAAATTCATCAATGATTATAACATCATAGTGACATCCCAAATGGGGTGCTAGCTTGATGAAGGAATGACATTTATGGTGATAGGATGAAGGTGCTCAGGAAGAAGAACATGACCATGACATGTAGGGACACACAAGCTTCACCTTCCCTCACCTTCAATGCGCCACCTCTTCCCAAGGGTGGGTGTGATAGAGTCGCACAAGAAACATTAAATGCCAATTAATCGTGAGCTAGGTTCTTATCTCTCTCCATGCAAGCCAAAGGAACCACTCTGTAGTTGTTTGAGGTGCCTGAATCCTCCATAGACTCTGCACATAATTTATGTTGGACAATTCAAGCTCCAGTAGATATCTTTGATAATATTTCTGAACCCATGGCTCCTTTTGGTTCTAGAGAAAGACAAGTGGGGAGGGGAAACATGTCTGCTTAGGGAGAAACGAAAGCGGGCCTCCCAGGGAAGCTGGAAAGGATCACCAACTCTCTCATCCTCATGTGCACCAACCTCATCGAAGATGAACAGGGACGAAAAACCCACCTCTTTGAACATAGGGACAGAGTGAAATCCATTATCGATGGGTGTGAGGAGGTGGTAGCGTTGTATCGTCTCCCTTTGCCTCTTCCCACAATTTTTGTTTCTCACGAATCCATGAATGGTGTTTTTGAGGAGGGAATGGAGGGAAATGTTTCTTGCAAAGATGTCGAGTTTGAAATGAGGATCAAGACCGAGAATCAACACCTGAATGCGGAAGAAGGACATGACGCCACGACATGTCAAGCGAGAAGCACTAGCAAAGCCACGTGGGAACCATCTAGTAAAGTCAAGGAAGAGGCTCGGCCAGTAACATCCACATTGCAGTCCAATTTTAGAAAAAAAGACAAGTATTCCTTCTATTGTTTCTCCATTACCTCTCTTTAGATTTTGTGTATGACTAAATATGTATCTATGGTTTATTTTTAAGTTTTTTTTCTTGCAACACTTAGTTTCGGACTGTAGTATATTTTTTTATAGGCATGACATTAAAACTATGTTTATGGAAATTTTTATCCACTGGGGAGGTACGTATCAATCTTATTTGGGTTGTTTTCCATCAAGGGAGGCCCAATGACTATACTTTTGTGTACACTCCTCTGTATTTTAATATGAATACTAGCTTACAAAAAAACATGATAGTGATAGCACCAGTGTGTACATTCGTTTCCAGTGCATCAGTTAGTATGCTTTAATGCACACACATCAATGCATATAGTACATTTTAATAGCATCAGCACAATGTCCAAAACCCATTGATGCATTTGTATATGTAAATGCCCATTGATGCATTTGTATATGTAAATGAACCAGTGCAGATGTTGTATTGTTCACTAATGTAACCGATGCGTTTACTTTACCAATACAAACTAGTGTGTTTATTATATAAATGTGCATTGGTGTGTATATTATAACAGTGAGCATCAATGTATATAACATGTTAATAGCACTCGTATTCTTATTATGTGAAAGAGCACAAGTGAAATTTGAATAGGTATCAACCCATGGAAATGAATAAAAGAAACTAGTAACTTGAAAAAATAACTAGGTTTTGTATGTTGTTGTGGTGAATTTGATTTTTCCATGCTTTTGATATGTAAACATAATTTTTCCTTTTTTTTCTTTTTACAAATTTTCAGTAAATTATTAGAGAAACAAATATTGTTATAGTAATACTTATTTGTATATTTTAACTATTTTGTTTTGGAAAGTGTGTCCGGGTACACCTTTGTTCATAGCATAATGTAAAAATCATTCATATATTTAGTCAATAATGTAACAATTTGTGACATTAGACAATCCAGTAGAAGAATAAACCAAATTTTTCGTATATGAATAATAATTCAAAATATGGGACAATATAAATATCACTAATAATCAAAATGTCATTTTTGACATTTTTACAATTATAGATTAATTATCCTCATCCAATTGGGGTGATATGTCCACATTACAAAGAATGTTTGTTTTTTCATAGATAAATATTTCAAAATATACAACTTACAGTGACAACATTCAATTGTATTGATCATCAATCATCGTTCAAAGTGTTGTAGTGGGTCAAGCTCCTTCCATGCCCATTTTTTCTTATCATATTCAAGGGATATTCTTCATGGTTATTTGAAATGTTTTTTTCATTGAATTTATTTCATTTCATATTTCCATGTTCCAAGTTCTTAATTTTTAGTTTAAATTGTTTTTATATATTTGAGGAATTTTTAAGACAATTTTTAAAGATAAACTTAGAAATTGTGTGACATATATTTTAAGACAATTTTTTTAGACCATTTTCAAAATTAAATTGGAAATTTTCTCAAAAATGCTTTATCTTAAGAATATATTTTTATACTTTATGTTTTTTTAGTTACTATTTTATTTTATTTTATGGAGGGAAAGACAATTGCTTATAATTTATTGTATTCATTTATACTACTCTACAACATTCCACTACACAAAGTTTCATCCTCAAAACACAGTTTCAATAAGCCTTAAGGGAAATCGCAGAGAGCATTATTTATCCAAGAAGAACAAGAAACAATTTTCTCAAGATTATAATATCGATTTTGATTTTGTGAGCAGCAATTATAGGAATTCGTACATGGGGTTGGAGGCGTTAAGAGAAGTATAGATGTTTAATATGCTTATTTGTATTCTACAATGGGCTGTGTAAATCTTGTATTCTATTTTGGGTTGTGTAAATCTTATAGTAACATTGTTTTTTTAATTTTTTTGATCATCTAAATAAAGGATTACAAAATTTTACAACAATTTTAGTAGATTTCTTAAAATATATCTCATTGGTTTGGAACCTTTTACCTTTGACATTTCAAGTAATTTTCTTAAAGTAAATCTCAACGTTTTGGAACCTCTTACCTCTGACATGTTTATTTAACCAAAAGACGAAACAAGAAAATAGATTTTATATCAGAGTTTCTGTAATCAATGATATTATTCACGAAAATATATTTTATATCATAGTTTATGTAATCAACGTGTTAGTGCCAGAAATTGTTCTCACACTATTAGAAGAACAAGCCAACACAATCTCAAATAAAAATAAAATAAAATTGGTTTTTAGGGTTTTGGTTCATAGTTTTGGTTTTAAAAACTTCATCAACAAGGAGGAAATAAACATCCACAAGCTAATACAGAACTGCATCATGCACAAGTTAGATAAACTGGGGATTAAACACATGCCAATAAGCCATAACATTACACATGAAATACTAATTCCACCCACGGGCTACAAACATTTACATGAATAAACCTTTAAACAAGAAATGTAATTGTAGACTGAGCAATCAACCAGATCAGAAATGAAAAAGCATGACAGATAAAAGGGCTTATCAGTTTATATATAATCAATAATAGTCATCCACTTACATCAGAGTTATATATGCTAGTTTGAGAAATCAAAGCTCCAAACGCCTCTCCGTGAGTGAAAAATCCAACACTAACACTGTATGTTTGTCTTCCTTTTATCATTACAAAGGTAAAGAATTTCCATAACTACTTTCTAGGTCAGACTTTGAAACAGTTCCATCAATTAGTTATATGATAACTCAAAATCTTTAAAGATAATTAACCCAAAAACAACAAATCAAATTTGGGGAAATTTGACAAATTTCTGAAAATTTGGGTCTCAAATATGCCTTCGTATCTCTCGATCCTAGACACCCGTGGGAAAAATGAGAGAGGTGTTTTTAAAAGAGTATGTTTCTAACAAAAACCTCTCTTTGTTTTTAAAAATTCCCCTTCAATTGATCAAAATACGTGCTAGAAACTTGTGACTAAAACAGGAAATTATTAAATAATTCAAACCCTGAAAATAGGCCACAAAGATGAATTTGAATCTCTCAAACGATAATAGCTGTTGCAAAAATAAGAGAGGTTTTTATGTATGATTATATTGTGGACAAAAACCTCTTTTTTATTTCCATAATTCCTTTCCATCACCTCGTAATATACTCCCAATGATAATGACAAAAACAGGAAAATCAGAGCTGCTACAGGAATCTCCTCATGAAAATATTTAACAAAGGACTAAAAAATGAGGGTTAGATTATAAAGAAAACTTGGAATAAAATTTTATTATAAGTTTTTGAAAGCTTAAAGATATACATATTAAATAATTATCCCAAAAGACAAATCTTAAAACTAAATTAATGAAATAATTCAACCATTAAAAAAATTAAATCCAACAAAAATTACTAATTGTCAAAAGTTCTTAAAATCAACATAAAATGTAAAATCATTTTAAACCAATGGTTGAAAATTATGATAAAAGGAACAGATAAACTAAGAACAAGATCTAGTTATAACATATGTCTCTTGCTGCAGGATGAAGTCCTCCTTGTGAGGCTTCAAGAACCTGTAGAGATTATGCCTTATTCATTGGGTGATGGATTCATTTATCAAATCTCTGCAACTTTCTCAAACTCTGAACACATACCTCTGAAATGACAAAATAGTGCTACAAACCAGCATACTGAAAAGAATCTACATACTCGTATAGCAAGCTTATTCTGTTATTTACTCCTACTTATAATTGGAGGAAACAACCCAATAGTGTGTAATCATACTTCCAGTGAAGCCAAGAAACCATTTGACTGAGAATCATAATTCCATTCATCCTACTGTTTGAGAAAACCCACAAAAGATGTGATAAATGCAATAAAGAGTCTGTACGAAGCTGATAGTTATGACTGGAAATAGGAAGTATGCCAAAAGCTGGAGCATTAGAAACCTTTCTAAAATACAACTCCATCCAAGAAGCTACGGGATCATGAAATTTCCTATTTAAAACTTCAATGTCTTCATTATATTCATCATAAAGTGAAGCATTCTCTTCCTCTCCATTTCTATTCTTTTTAAACCTTGGCTCAAGAATGGAAACCAAGGGCTCTTCAAATTGCTTCTTGGCCTTTAAATAAAACCCATGATCAAAACTTGAATAACTAAAATTCTAAAAGTGGCCGTAAGTCAAGAATGACAGCTTATTTCTTATATCAATAGTAAGAGGTTGAAGAGCAACAACTTCTTCTTCATAATATGATAATCTCATAGCAGAAACTAGGAAATTTCTACTATAATCCACTGAAAGTATATTATCATCGAAAAATTCAGCAAACTGATATGAAGAATCAACACAAGAGTCATTTATATCCTTGTTCATATGAAAATATAAAAATGATGAAGAAAACCATCTTAAATCTGAATGATACCTACATTCTTCTTCCTGTTCATAGGCTTGTATATCTTCAACATGAGCCCGATATCGAAGCATTTTGCAAGCTCGGATATTCTCCTCCACTCCTTCTGCATCCTCAAACAATTTTCTTAAAGATGATGATTTCCTTTATCGAAGCATTTTGCAAGCTTAGATGTTCTCCTCCACTCCTTTTGCATCCTCAAACAATTGTCGTAAAGATGATGAATTCCTTTCTAACAGGAAAAAGACAAGATCTTAATGTTGAGCCATAACATAATATACCATAGCAAGTTTTTAAGAAGTTCTGATCTCTATAGGCATACTGATACAAAAATTTTGAAACCTCCAATTAAACTTAGTAATTGGCTCATCATTCTCCCTTTTCAAACTATAAAATTTAGAAAGAAATTGATCATAATATTTATTCTTACCCCAATACTTCAAAAAGACTTCATGTGACTCTTCCCACAATTGAATTGAATCAATTTTTAAATTTTGGAACCAAAACCCATCATCTCCAGCAAAGGATTTCGAAAATAACCTCATGACAACATCCTCATGCATGATTTCAAAATTATCAATGAAATTATGAAAAGATCCTAAATGCTTCTCTGCTATAATATGGTCTTTTCCAGTAAAATGGGGAAGATATTCAACAAAGTAGGAAGGGTAAGGATGTAAGAGAGATGGCAGCCTAAGAGGTTTAAGCATCTTCTGTCTGAGTCTAGACTAAAAATCTGTGAGTTGAAAATGAGGTTGAACAAGTTGTTCGCAAGTTTCAGCAGTGATGGTAGAAGGTAATAGATCAGCTTTATTCTCTACAATATGACCAAAATAATTAGGTTCAAGAGATATGGCTATATGTATATAATGTTTCACATTTATTTCAAATGAAGGAATATGATCAACATCATTAAAACAAGAAGAATGCAGACTTTCTTCTTCCAAAGAGGGATATGTACCTAAAGATTTATGATCATCAGAATAGACAAAACAAAAAATAATGCTTTTGACATGCAATGGGAAAGACAGGAAAGAACTGATGAATAAGAACAAAACCTCATGGAGAAAAGTAACAAGCTAATACTGAGTCTTTTCATTTGGCTTCTTCATTTTTTTGTCAACAAAATTCTCCTTGCAATGGAATCTTTAATCGTGGAGTCGCCGGTGAAAAATTGTAGTCTAAAAGATTTTCTGACTTTGTTCACCTCTCAAAAACAGATGAATAATGATATCCTAGGGAATATCTACTTCAGCTTCGTCCCCGACAACGACGCCAAAGATGTTAGTGCCAGAAACTGTTCTCAGACTACTAGAAGAACAAGCCAACACAATCTCAAATAAAAATAAAATAAAATTGGTTTTTAGGGTTTTGGTTCATAGTTTTGGTTTTTAAAACTTCATCAGCAAGGAGGAAATAAACATCCACAAACTAATACATAACCGAATCATGCACAAGTTAGATAAATTGGGGATTTAACACATCCCAATAAGCCATAACATTACACATGAAATATTAATTCCACCCACATGCTACAAGCATTTACATGAATAAACCTTTGAACAGGAAATGAAATTGTAGACAGAGCAATCAACCAGATTAGAAATGAAAAAGCATGACAGGTGAAAGGGCTTATCATTTTATATATAATCAATAACGGCCATCCACTTACATAAGAGTTATAAATGCTAGCTTGAGAAATCAAATCTCCAAAAGCCTCTCCTTGAGTGAAAAATCCAACACTAAAAATGTATGTTTGTCTTCCTTTTATCATTACAAAGGTAAATTAGTTCCATAACTACCTTCTAGGTCGAAATTTGAAATACTTACATCTTTTAGTTACATGATAACTCAAAATCTTTAAAGACAATTAACCCAAAAATAACAAATTGAATTAGGGGAAATTTGGTGAATTTCTAAAAATTTGGGTCTCAATGACTCCTTCATATCTCTCGATCCTGGACACCTATACAAAACATGAGAGAGGTTGTTTTAAAATATTATGTTATGAACAAAAAAATCTCTTGGTTTTTAAAAACTTCCCTTCAATTGATAGGAATACGTGCTAGAAAATTGTGACTAAAACAGGAAATTATTAAATAATTCAGACCCTGAAAATATACCACAAAGATGAATTCTAATCTCTCAAACGATAATAGATGTTGCAAAACTGAGAGAGGTTTTTGTGCATGAGTCAGTTTTGGACAAAAACATCTTTTTGTTTTCTAGAATTCGTTTCCATGATCTTGTAATCTGCTCCCAATGATAATGACAAAAACAGGAAAAACAGAGCTGCCATAGGAATCTCCCCATGAAAATATTTGACAAAGGACTCAATACTGAGGGTTAGATTATAAAGATAAAGCTTGGAATAAACTTTTATTATAAGTTTTTGAAATATTAAAGATATACATAATAAATAATCCAAAAATACAAACCTTAAAACTAAATTAATGAAATAATTCAACCATTAAAAGCATTAAATCCAACAAAAATTACTGATTGTCAAAAGTTCATAAAATCAACATAAAAAGTAAAATCATTTTAAACCAACAGTTGAAAATTAGGAAAAAAAGAACAGATAAACTAAGAACAAGATATAGTTATAACACAATGATATTATTGAATCCATGTTATTAAATAATGCATACTTACATGATTTGTCATAGAAGCATATTTTGTTATTTAGAAAAATAAATAATAAAGAAGTTTAAAATATGGTTGAATTTTTTTTGTAATTATAATTGTTTACATGGAAGATAAAGAATATAAATAATTCACTATGCCAATACAATTTGAGTTTCACATCCTCTAATAATTAACCCACCAAACCCAATAGTTGAGTATCTTCTTTCTTCTTCTTCTTCTGTTAATATCTCTACATTTCATAATTTATTTGCAGTGGCAGGACTTCATAGATATTCTGGGTGTCTTGGAGATGAGGATTGTTGACCAGAATGAAGGGGGTGTTATATTTCTGGTTCATTGTCTGTAGAGTTTCTCTTTCCCCAACTATGTATATCTCCTTGCATAGTTTTTCCTTCTTAAGGATCAGCTAGGCTATAACGAGAGCTGTAATAAACAAAATGGTAAACAAGAAGAACAAATTCAAAGTGAGCGCTCTATTATTTAGAGCTGCAGCTGCAATGATTATAGAAAATATATAGAATATGTAACTCCAAACTTTCTTCAAATCAATTGCAGAGGAGCAATGAGAAGCCAAGAATATTTGTAGCGAGATGAAGGAAGAACATGGATTGAGTGGGTTAAATAAGGAGGAAGGATTTAACAAACGTTGGAAACAAGAGTAAAGTATTAATTTCAACTGAACAAATCGAAGAATTAAACTTACATTTCAGAAATTGCTGGTCGGGAGCCCTTGAGAGCCAATTACATATTATAACCCATTTTAAAATAAAGGAAATATGATTACAAGTTGTAATTACATTGGAAAAAAGGATTTTGCAAGTTGTAGAATGTGAATTCTGGAACAATAATTGGAAATACATCCATATTAAAATTTATCTAAAAGAAATGAATTTATATTAATAATAAAGAATTAGAAGAGAGATTGTGACAATCCCCGGGATCGACGACGACAGAGTGGACATGAATCCTCTAACTCTAGCCACTGGTAAATGCAAGCCGTATGGAAGATGTGGCCGCAATGCATTTGAGACGCATCCTCCTAGTCGCCCAATTGAAAATATATAAGGTAAATTGAGCAAGTTCAAGTGATTCATTTTGTTATATAGTAATAAATATTTAATAAAAGTATTGTCTGTCTTGTGTGTATGTTGTAGTTTTTTTAATTAGATTGCATTGGGATTTATGCATGAAAGGAAGTTATAATACTACCATATAAATACATGTACCTCTTTTCTCTTAATGCTCGATTGATCACTTGGATATTATTCATTAATTCTAGGGAATTTGGTATGACATCTCTCTTTCTAATCTATTATAGTTTTAGTTTTCTCTTGCTATATAGGAATTTTTTTCTCGATGAAACTGGCACCCATGTTAGGGGAGAATTTTTCAAATTCTTCCGTGTGAAGCCTCCTTTGGACTATTTTCCAACCGTGAATTTAGCCCTCTGAAACCTCTACTATTTGAAACACTATCAATCCATAAATCAAAGTGAAATTTTTGATTTTTTTTATAGTTTTTTAACTTTTTTGGGTAGTTATAAGGGGTATGCACACTTTATAGACATTACAAGGAAAACACATTCTAGGGGAGGTTTTTAGTGTTACAAGATTGGGAAAAAATGTTCAAAAACACTCCTCTGCAAAATACATTTTTGGTAGGGACTCGAGTGTTTTTTGCGAAGGTTATATCGAATATTCACTATAACTAAAAAAATTGGGTGTCTAGAGGGATGTTTTTTATATTATGAATAAAATCCATCGATGATTAGTGGATGATTATAACATCATAGTGACATCCCAAATGGGGTTCCAGTTGGATGAAGGAATGTCATTTATGGTGATAGGATGAAGGACCTCGAGCAACACAACATGACGATGACTTGTAGTGACACACAAGCTTCACCTTCCCTAACATTCAATGTGCCACCTCTTCTCGAGAGTGGACATGATAGAGTCACATGAGCGACATTAAACACCCATCAATTGTGAGCTAGGTTCTTATCTCTCTCCATGTGAGCCATAGGAATCACTCTTCAGTTGATCGAGGTGCTCGAACCCTCCACAGACTCTGTAAATCATTTATGTTTGAAAATTCTAACTCTGGTAGATATCTTTGAGAATATTCTTGAACCCATGACTCCTTTTGATCTTATAAGAAGAGAAGGGGGAGGGGCAACATGACTTCTCAGGGAGAAACGGAAGCAACCCTCTCAAGGAAGGCATCGAGGATCAAAAACTCTCTCCTCATGTGCAACAACCTCATCAAAGTTGAAGAGGAATGACAAAACCACCTCTTTGAACTTAGGGACAAATTTAAAGCCATTATCAATATGTGTGAGGGAGCGGCAACATTATATTTTTTTCCTTCACCTCTTCCCACAACTGTTGTTGTTGACAACTCCATCCATGGTGTTTTTGAATAGGGCATGGAGGGAAATGTTGAGGGAAAAGATGGAAAGTTGGAAACCAGGATCAATATCAGGAATCAACACCTGAATGTGGAAGAAGGACATAACACCACCACATGTCAAGTGACAAGCACCAACAAATCCATGTGTTAACCATCTAGTAAATTCAAGGAACAGGCTCAACCAATAACACCCATGTTGCAGTTCATCATTAGAAAAAATGACAAGTACTCCTTCCACTGTTTATCCATTACCTCTGTTTAGATTATGTGTATGGCTCAATATTTATCTATCGTTTAGTTTTAAGTTTTCTATCTTTCAACACTTAGTTTTGGACTGCAGTATATATTTCCGTAGACATGACACTAAAACTATGTTTATGGAATGTTTTCTATGTTGGAGAGGTCCGCATTAATCTTATTTGGGTTGTTTTCCCATCAAGGGAGGCCCAATGAATTTGTATTTTTGTGTGCATTCCTCTAAACGTAGATGCACACATAGGGATCTCAGTCTTGGGATTTATCAAACCTAGCAGATGTAAGGGATTACACACACACACACAACAATTTACAAATTTTTGAACATTGCTGGTGCCAGACCGATTGTTGCAAAAATGCCAAAATGAAAACGTTGCCGGTCTTTCAAATCAAAGACACAAAATCAGATTCAAGGTAATCATATCCAAGAAAATGAATAACACATTGGAGAAAATGTGAACAGAACAAATCCACACAGTAAAAACCAAAATGTGAAAGGAAACAGATTATCGGATCGGAGAAAATCATGAAAATTTCAAACTCATAGGTTTTTACTTGCTTGCTGCTGCATGAATCAGAGATAGTAAATCAGGTGCTTGAAGACATGCTTCGGATGTATGTAATGGAGAAACCATCCAAGTGGGAGGATCATTTACACTTGGTAGATTTTGCATATAATAACGAACAACAATCATCACTGGGAATGAGTCCATATGAGGCTTTATATGGAAGAAGTTGCAGGACACCAGTGACTTGGGATAATTCGGTGAATATAATTGTGCTTGGTCCATAATTTATTAAGGAAATGGAACAATAGATTGAAAATATCATGCAGAACTTGAAAGAGGCTCAAGATAGACAGAAGATCTATGTAGAGAATCATATAGTGCATAGGGAGTTCAATGTTGGGGATCATGTTTATCATAAAAAGAGGCCAAGGAAGAGGTCCCTGAATTTTGGGAGTTACACCAAGCTATCACCTAGATATTGTGGACCATTTAAAGTGTTTGAAAGAATAGGGCCAGTTGCATATAGACTTGCATCTCCTGCTAGCACTAGAGATTGTAATGTTTTTCATGTCTCTTTGCTTAAGAAATATGTACATGATCCTGACCATGTGATTAATTGGGATGTGATCTAGGTGGAACTTAGGAGAGAGTTCCAAACCGAGCCATTGCGCATCCTAGACAAGAAGGTAATAGTGCTCTGGAACCAAGCTATTGGATAGGTAAAGGTGCATGGAAGCACTACGGTCTCGATGAGGCTACATGGGAGATGGAGGATGCCATGAGAGTGGCACATCCATTTTTGTTCAATTTTGAAGACCACTAAGGACAATGCTAATTTAAGGGGAAGCGAAATGTAATATCCCGATTTTGACCCCATTTGCATTAAAATTGTACATGATGTAAATATCGTTATTAAATTATGGTGAGGAGATCAAGGCCAAGGCCCCTCCATTGATTTAGTGTTTTATGTATTAACAATTAAAATCGATGCCTATGGTTCTCCTACTATCCAGGAACAATATATTTTGGACATCATGTAAATATGCAATTTAATAAAATGCCCACAACTAGATATGCAATGCAACAAGAGATGGGGGCATGATTTAATAAGGAATAGGGGTAATTATTCAAACCCTTGATCCAATAGTGTAAAGCCAAATGTCAATAAGAGAACCCATAAACTCTCAACTACCCATTTTGTCTTATGCACCCAATCATATATTTCTTCCATAACTTGGTTGAGGAAGTTAATGCATTGGGAATAGAAGAGTATGGAAGTCAATTTTGTATTGGAGTAAGCCATCGATCTGGAAAATATTGTTTTTTCCTATTGGGAAAGTAAATACCCAAAAAATTATTCCCATTCCATTCCTCACTCACATTTTAATTTCCTCACGCATCTGGAGCAAGATGGGTGTTTTCCTTCACGTTTTTCTATTGTTTTCCTCATCTATCCATGTTAGGAAATCCATTTTTGTATTGCACAGTGGCTAACAAGAGAGATTCATGATTTGGGGGTTTGAAGGGGTCATTGTTTCCCCCTTAATTCCCATAAACGTTGTTGAAATCGATTTTTCTCTCCCAAGGTTTATTTTCCCTTCTACCATTTCATTTTTGGTTCGCAGGATGTTTTTGTCCATGCCCAGCACTTGGGTTTGATGTTATGTGCATCCTTTCTTTGGTCTCAACTATTATGAGTGGAAGAGGGACACAATTGGCTTGATAAACCTAGTGAAGAGAGGAACCTCACAAAAGGATCAAAAGGGGCTGGCTAATCTTCTATGCACACCTTGGAGAACACTAGAAGGGAAGGTATGGCCTGAGGGACTGTGTAGCATTGAAGGGAATACTTCCTTATGTTGGGTGTGTAGGTATTGTGGATGCCAAGCTAGATATATCTTTTGTACGAATCCGTAGCTTTGTTGTTGAGCTCACTAGCTTAGCAATTCTTCCTTTCCACTACCTTGGCATCCTGATAAACCTAATTGTGGATTGGCTTGGATGAACCTTGATGTGTATTTGGCTATGTGTGAACTTGTTGTTCCCTTTTTCCTTGTGGAAATCATAACCATTTCAGGGGTGGAAGTTGTGTTGAGATATTGATGAACAGAACTGGCCTATGGTTGGGTGGAACGTTGCAACAACATAGCTAGTTGCTCACGGAAACTCATTTACAAGATAAGTGGTCTCTTGTATTTAATTTCTGCAATGTATTTTATTTAAGAATTATTATGAACATAATGAATGTATTGAATGAGATCCACTTCTACTGTATGTTATTGCATTATACATATTCATATGTATTTTTACTTTCAATGCATTTTTTATTATGTTCATGGAGATAGATTCCCGGTTCGATAAATAGTTCGTCGCGTCCTCTCCAGGTGAGAGGGGAGGGGACGTGCCACAAATCCTTGACTTGGTGAAAAACCCTAGAATAGTTTTGCTTCAACTGCATCTCTCTCATAGCATTCATAGTGGTGATCACAACTACTATATGACTCATCTGGTCATCCTTCATTTTTGGGGCGTTACTTCCCTCTCTTTCCTCAAATCTGTGCTTAGTCCTTCCTTATTCCAACTTTATTTCGACCTCAGAATATGTCGAAGTATTCGATGAATCCTAATATGATTCCTTGTCTCTTTCTTATGCTTGGTAATTCTCTACAGGTTCGTTGGGTGGGGGACCCACCTCGGTGTCCGACAAGTCCTTGACATTGACGGGTAATTTCCACTCGATAGGCCACTCGTCAATGATAGCATTTAATTCTTCATCCATCAATTTATACCAAGTAGTAAGCCATTGGTTCTCACCATATCGGCATGCTTGAGTACGAATAGCATGTAGACCCATCGTAAACCTTGCAATCCTCCTATACTTTGTGGGTTCCTCCTTAGTAAGGCACATAACTTTCCTTGGTACATCATGCAGTGCATCCAAATACAAGTAGAACTGCACTGCATAGTCAATCTGGATATCTCTTGCTTCCAGCCACCACAATTTTTTTTACGTGCACCCCTGCATGCTTGTGTGACTTCTACATCCATTCCCTGATAGAATGTAGGTTCCTTCCATCCCACCAATGCAATTAGAATTTGAAAACATGAATAGGTAAAATGTCGCTTACCTTCTTGAACATGCATCATGTCCTCCATTATTTTATTTAATAGGAACAATGACTAGTTCATTTGGACACCTTCCACGCACTGATCTATGCATGTGATCACCCTAGAAGTACATTGATTGGGTCTATGTTTCCTTACCATCTTCACAACCAATATCTTGGATGTGATTCAAATAGCTAGGTCGTTGGTTTTTAATCACATAGGCGTGGTTTTATGAACAACATCTAATTTATTTTTCATCTTCACAGCGAGTCGCTTATCATTGTCCTTTCCACTAAAGTACTATGATGGATCAGTACCCTTCATGGGAAATCTGGTAGTATGTGATATTAGCTCAATTGTGACCGAAACCTTGGTATTCAACTAGAGATACCCTCTATGGAAACATGCTAACATTTTTTTCACACATGAGTTCTCCTCCACCGAACGTCCAAAATGTGACATAGGTGGGAGGCCTAACAGCCCCAACCACTGCAGTCCCATAGCCCACTGATGTGGTCTGCGAAGAACCGGACCTCTAGTACCCTGCTCATGTGACGCACATGGTTCTGCCATGCATTTTGGGTATGATAGAAGATCGTTGTCGCTATAAGCTATCTTCACAAGAATGGCATGATGTCCAATGTGATGTGCACTCCGTTCAGTGTCACGGGAATATTAATCGGATACCAATGATTCTTGGACATATTTACTTATGGTGTGTCTTTCATACATAGTGTTACATACCTAGGGATGTCAGTAACAGTCGCCCCTCTTCTAGACATGGATTCCTCTCCTCTTGTCGTCGAGGGCCCGGCCTGTGCTTCTTCTTCGACTTTAGCCCTGGTTGAAATTTGTGTGGTCCTATTATTTTGTGTTGGAGACTTGGGGTGATGTGCACCCCTATTCTTCTTAGTAATGTGCTACAATTCCCCATGAATATTGCTAACTTCTTCTTCGATCAGTGTCATCACCAACGGAGAATCATGGACACTACCAGTTGAAATGATCTAAGCCATCGTTGCAACTCTGTTACTCTCTCACTCTCTTTTCGCTATGATTATGCTAATCACACTCACACTTCTTAGCTTGACAATCACAATGCTTCATCCAACGCCCCCCATGTCGACTCTCATAACCTTAAAAGCACTTGAGCGAAGGATTTCGAACATCATGGAAAAATACTCCAATGATCGATCGAATATGTTGCTGATTTTGCAAATCTAACAGTATAATTCCCCTTAAATGCGCATTGTATCCAATTGTGTTGTCTCCTTCCTCATTTAACTACTTCATTTATTGCATGATTTGAACCTATTGCACTGCACTAGACGTCACCAAGCTTCCCTCCTAGTGTGACTTGGGCATTTGTTCTTCTCGTGCGATCTTCCTTTCTACGATGACGTCCTTTGCATCATATCTTACACATTTTTTTTTCTACGTGACACTTTAGATAGGGTGCCGCACCTAGCTATCATGATATGGCTTTAGCCAGCGTCCATTCACTATCTTTGGCAGCAATAGACCAATCAGTTTTTGTAACTGCACCGCACCTTCGTCGGTGATGAAATGAATGACATATGGACCTAACCAATGAATTTGCAGCTTACCTAGATGCTTTGTTAACTTGTTTTCGTAGAGAATCACCATGTCTCCTTGATGAAAGTACATTGCTTTGATGTGTCGATCATGATATGCCTTCTCGCGATCCTTTTCAACCCGATAATGAACTGATCTTTCTCCAGCTTTTCCAACTTCATCAGTCGCTCCTCAAGCACTTCTTCATCACTCATACATGTTGTTGCTGCGATGCAGAGGCTAGAAACAATGTACTACATTGTCATCATCGCTTCTTGGCCATACACAATCTTGAATGGTGAATTCTCCATAAGCTGCTTGTAGGTAGTCTTGTAGGCCCATAATATCATAGGAATTTTTAAATCTCAATCATCGCGGTTTGCATTACATACCTTTGTAAGCACATGGTCCAATACCTTGTTGAATGATTCGAATATTCCATTTTCTTACAGGTGATAGGGAGTTCTCTTCTTGTGCTAAATCTAGAATTCCTCTGTCATCGCGCTAATGGTTGTTAGAATAATCAACCCATAGTATTTACCCACTTAGATATTATTTCATTTATTTTGTCTTATTTGCCTAGTCCATGAGTCCCACCATGTGCAAGTTGTCAATTGCCTATCCATAGAGGTCAAACTTGAAATTAT
>LPNX010817017.1:4281-22964 GCA_001517045.1 Pseudotsuga menziesii | reverse complement strand
TAGGTGAGGTGAATCAGCTTTGTTGCCTCTTCCTCCTCCACTCTTTCCTCCATGCAAAAGCATGTATGAGCTGCCATTTTACCACTCTTTATCTTTCCCATGCGACCTTGCTAATTCGTGGGGTCCTTGATAGATTTGGGATCAGCTTTTTACACCTATGGGGGATTTGCCTATTTTGGGTAAGCCTGCTTTATGCTAGATTTGGATGCTTCCTTATGCATTCGATTTTCTCATGTATTCTATATATTCAGCAGCCTATGTTATTACAGGGTTGGCTATTGTACACTCAGTTAATACAATTTAGTGTTACAGCTCCATATTCAGTCTCCATTGTTGATAATTTTGCATGATCAATTGTTAATTGTTGTGAGTGTATTCAATCTATTGCAGGCCTAAATTTATACAATGGTTATATTGATGAAGTGACTCCCTTGTTCACTCATCAATATCTTTGGACAACCAAACTAAGTAACAACATTATCAAAGAGAAACCTCATTGTAATAGCAGGGGTACAATATGTCACCGGTGCTTCTTCTGCCCATCTAGTCAAATAGTCTGTCGTAGTGATAATATAATATCATGTACCCATCCTCTTTCTTGTTGGATTGATGGGTCCCACAAAATCCTGTAGCGACTTATTAGATGGTTGTATCGTTAACTGAGGTACTAATGGTATCTCATCCTATCATTAGCGATTCCCCATCCTTTGACAGACATTGCAACTCTTCGCATAATTTGTAGCATCATTATGCATGGTTGTCCATTAGTGGCTGAACTAGAGTATATTCTTGATTGTTGCACAACCTCCATAGTGTCCTCTGAAAACTTCACCATGTGCTTCGGCCAATATCCTTTCTTGCTCATGCGGTAAGACATATCGGCATAGAATCTCATTCGACACCATCTTGTAGAGTTGTATAGCAATGATCTGAAAATATGCAGCTAAAAATACCAATTGCTTCTTCTTACTAGTATTAAAATAATTCAGAGTATTCCCTCTCGATAAAAATTGAATAATCTGGTCATAATGATCGTCAACCATACCAACTTTAAACAATTGCACAATAGGTAGCCCATCCTTGAAGTTGGTTGGTTATTTGTTTGGCTCAATCCTTGAGAAATGATTAGGCTCGAAATTCAGTCGACTTGACTTCACGATGATCTCGAAATAAAATCCTTGGAAGAGTAGAAACCATAGACATATCTTCCCCCCCCAACAAAGGCTTGTTGAGTAGGTACTTCAATGCAGAATGATCAATGAACATCTTGAAGTGTCCTTTGAATATATAGTAGTGAAACTTATGCAATGCATACACCATCGCCAATCATTCCCCCTCTGTCATGGTGTAGTTCCCTTCTGCATATGAAAATTTCCATATTGTGAAAGTGATTGGGTGATCAATCGCTCCTTCTCTTGGACGTGCCAAGACTACCCCTAATGTGACTGAGTCTTTTTATTGTACCCATAAAAAAGAGGAGATGCAATTAAAGAGATGACCCTAATGTGTAGCTCTCCTAGGGCTAGCCAGATTATCCGATTAATGCTTCTCCTCACTTTATCTATGGCGGTTTAACCAACCAATAAAAAGAAAGGGGCCTATGATTATGAGGGCCCTATATTATTGCTATGATCCCTGTAACATCATAGTGTAATACAGTGGAGCAATAGATTTTTATCGAGCAAAGGAATAACGATAGGGATACCAAAACCCAATATGTGAAATTCATTTGTCCAGTCTAGAAAACCCAATATAGGAGTTGTGACCATCTTCTTTTTTAGGGTGTCAATACTCCCTTGACACTCATGGATGCATTTGAACTTAACATCCTTCCTTAACATGTTCTCCATTGGCACAGTAACCACTGTAAACTTCTGATAATATCCTATATGGACCAACGTCACTCTGAGTTGCTTCACCCTCGTTGGTGGGGACATATTAACAATTATTGCAATCTTAGGGCGATCTACCAAAATCCCTTCCTTATGGATGATGTGTCCCAACAAAATGTCGAATGGTGCACAGAATATACACTTCCACAGATTTAGCATAGTCTGATGGTTTCGACAGCATTCCAACATTAGTCGCAGGTTTGCGATGTGATCTTTCACCAGCCCATACACAATCCAATCATCTATATGTACTGCCAAAATGTTTTGAATGAAATATTTAAGTGCAACGACTACTATCCTTGAGAATATTGCAGGTGCGTTCTTGAGGCAAAACGACATCACCGTGTACTGAAAACATCACCATTCAGTGACCGTAATGTCCCAAATTTTGCATTTGGTCAGAATGGCCCAATCACATTTTCCATGTTCATGAAATTTTTTTTAACCTTTTTAAAAAAAACATATTACATTTTTTAACCTTTTTTAAATAAAACATATTATAATCTTTTTAAAATAAAGGAAAACTATTACATTGCAAAAAACGATTTTGTAAGTTGTAGAATGTGAATTTTGGATCAATAATTCCAAATATAGCCATATTAAAATTTAACTAAAAGAAATGGATTTATATTAATAAAAAGAATTAGAAGGGAGATTGTGACAATCCCTGGGATCGACGATGGCAGAGTGGACATGTATCCTCTAACTCTCGATCTGAATTCACTATGACTGAGAGTATCTGGAGGAGGCTGCGGCGATGAACCATGATCTGCTACCCTTCGTGTTTGGTTTTCCATTTAAAAATGTTTTTGATGTATCATTGTTTGTTGTTGTTTTTATACGATTAAGAACAATGTATCGAAAGGAAAACCAATTTGTCCGATCTATTTTTCAGGTTATCATTGTTGGTTTTTAACATCCAGTTCTATCAAATTTGGTATACATTATGTTGTAATGGATTCCATTCTTTGGAAGAAGTATCTAACTTTGTTGTGTAAGTGGTTGCATCAAATTAAGGTATACATCTATTTTCTCCATAGTATTCAAGATGAAGATCGAATGTTGGGAAGTTGAAGCAAACATGGTTCGGGTTTAGAGGGACTCGGGCGAAGTCTCTAGAAGGTGTGGACAATGAGATTGGGAAATTGTACATATTGCTTATTATTAATAAAATTGAGATCTTTCTTTTGCACCCCCTCTCCTCCCCACCTCGACCCCCAATATGATGTTCAGGATATGATTGTCTTTGATGCATGTTGTTTTGAAGGAATAGTTTTCCTAAATTCTTCCTTGTTAAGCCTCCTTTGGAATATTTTCCAGCCGTGAATTTAGTCCTTTGAAACCTCTGCTATCTGAAACACTATCAAACCCTAAATTAAAGTGAAAATTTTGATTTTTTTTATAGTTTTTTAACTTTTTTTAGGTTTTTATAAGGGGTACACACACTTTATAGACATTACAAGGAAAACACCTTCTAGTGGATATTTTTAGTGTTACAAGAGTGGGAAAAAATGTTTAGAAAAACTCCTCTACAAAACACATTTTTGGTAGGGACTCAGGTGTTTTTTGAGAAGGTTATACCAGATATTCACTATAAATAAAAAAATTAGGTGTCTAGAGGGATGTTTTTTATATTATGAATAAAATACATCGATGATTATAACTTCATAGTGACATCCCAAATGGGGTGTCAGTTGGATGAAGGAATGTCATTTATGTTGATAGGACGAAGGACCTTAGGCAACACAACATGACGACGACTTGCAAGGACATGCAAACTTCACCTTCCCTAACATTCAATGTGCCACCTCTTCCCAAGAGTGGATGTGATAGATTCACATGAACGACATTAAACACCCATCAATTGTGATCTAGGTTCTTATCTCTCTCCATGTGAGCCATAGGAACCACTCTTCAGTTGATCGAGGTGCTTGAACCCTCCGCGGAGTCTACAAATCGTTTATGTTGGGCAATTCAAACTTTGGTAGATATATTTGAGAATATCCTTGAACTCGTGACTCCTTTCAATCTTATAATAAGAGAAGGGGGAGGGGCAACATTGTCATGTCCCCAACCCTTACTCGGTGGAGAGGACACGACTAACATCTAACAACTCGGGAAAACTGAGCCCCATGAACATAATATAAAGATTCATGAACTTAAAGATACATAGATGCATACATTATCACCATACAACGAAAGAAAAATCATACATTCAACACATTCATGCATTCAACATGTTCATCATAATTTCATAATAATTCGTAAGCCAATACAGTTGCAGAACTTAAATACACAAATAAAATAAAACCCTTCATAAAAAACTTGAACAAATAAAATTCTGAAAGTGACCATAAGTCAAGAATGGCAGCTTATTTCTTATATCAATAGTAAGAGGTTGAAGAGCAGCAACTTCTTCTTCATAACATGATAATCTCGTAGCAGGAACTAGGAAATTTCTACTATAATCCATTGAAAGTATATTATCATCGAAAAATTCAGCAAATTGATATGAAGAATCAACACAAGCATCATTTATATCCTTGTTCATATGAAAATCTAAAAATGATGAAGAAAACTGTCTTAAATCTGAATGATACCTACATTCTTCTTCATGTTCATAAGCTTGTATATCTTCAACATGAGCCTACTATTGAAGCATTTTGCAAGCTCAGAGGTTCTCCTCCACTCCTTTTGTATCCTCAAACAATTTTCTTAAAGATGATGATTTCCTTTATCGAATCATTTTGCAAGCTCAGATGTTCTCCTCCACTCCTTTTGTATCCTCAAACAATTGTCTTAAAAATGATGAATTCCATTCTAACGGGAAAAAGACAAGATCTAAATGTTGAGCCATAACATAATATACCATACCAATTTTTTCCGAAGGTCTGATCTTCATAGGCATACTGATATAAAAACTTTGAAACCTCCAATTAAACTTAGTAATTGGCTCATCATTCTCCCTTTTCAAACTATAAAATTTAGAAATAAATTGATTATAAGATTTATTCTTACCCCAATACTTCAAAAAGACATCATGTAACTATTCCCATGATCCAATTGAATCAGCTTTTAAATTTCAGAACCAAAACCCATCATCTCCAGTAAAGGATTTTGAAAATAACCTCATGACAACATCCTCATGCATGATTTCAAAATTATCAATGAAATTATGAAAAGATCCTAAATGCTTCTCTGTTGTAATATGGTATTTTCCAGTAAAATGGGGAAGATATTCAACAAAGTAGGAATGGTAAGGATGTAAGGGAGATGGCAACCTAAGAGGTTTAAACATCTTCTATCTGAGTCTAGACTGAAAATCCGTGAGTTGAAAATGAGGTTCAACAACCTGTTCACAAGTTTCAGCAGTGATGGTAGAAGGTAATAGATCATCTTTTTTCTCTACAAGATGACCAAAATAATCAGGTTCAAGAGATATGGGTATATGTATATCATGTTGCACATGTATTTCAAATGAAGGAATAGGATCAACATCATTAAAACAAGAAGAATGCATACTTTATTCTTCCAAAGAGGGATATGTACCTGAAGATTTATGATCATCGGAATAGACAAAACAAAAAATAATTATTTTGACATGCAATGGGAAAGACAAGAAAGAACTGATGAATAGGAACAAAACCTCATGGAGGAAAGTAACAAGCTGATACCCACTCTTTCCATTTGGCTTCTTCATTTTTCTATCAACAAAATTCTCCTTGTAGTGGAATCTTTAATCGTGGAGTCACCAGTGAAAAATTGTAGTCTAAAAAATTTTCTGACTTTGTTCACCTCTCAAAATCAAATGAATAATGATATCCCAGGGAATATATACTTCAGCTTCGTCCCCGGCAATGGTGCGAAAGATGTTAGTGCCAAAAATTGTTCTCGGACTACTAGAAGAACAAGCCAACACAATCTCAAATAAAAATAAAATAAAATTGGTTTTTAGGGTTTTGGTTCATAGTTTTGGTTTTAAAAACTTCATCAACAAGGAGGAAATAAACATCGACAAGCTAATACAGAACTGAATCATGCACAAGTTAGATAAACTGGGGATTGAACACATCCCAATAAGCCATAACATTACACATGAAATACTAATTCCATCCACAGGCTACAAGCATTTACATGAATAAACCTTTACACAGGAATGTAATTGTAGACTGAGCAATCAACTAGATCATAAATGAAAAAGCATGATAGATAAAAGGGCTTATCAGTTTATATATAATCAATAACTTACATAAGAGTTATAAATGCTAGCTTAAGAAATCAAAGCTCCAAAAGCCTCTCCTTGAGTGAAAAATCCAACCCTAAAACTATATGTTTCTCTTCATTTTATCATTACAAAGGTAAAGTAGTTCCATAACTACCTTCTAGGTAAAAATTTGAAACAGTTACATCAATTAGTTAAATGATAACTCAAAATTTTTAGAGACAATTAACTCCAAAATAACAAATCGAATTTGGGGAACTTTGGTGAATTTCTGAAAATTTGGGTCTCAATGATGCCTTAATATCTCTCGATAGTGGACACTTGTGCATACCCTGAGAGAGGCGTTTTTAAAATACTATGTTATGAACAAAAACCTCTCTTGGTTTTTAAAAATTTCCCTTCAATTGATAGGAATACGTACTGGAAAGTTGTGACTAAAACAAGAACTTAATAAATAATTCAAACCCTGAAAATAGACCACAAAGATGAATTTTTATCTCTCAAACGATAATAGATGTTACAAAAATCAGAGAATTTTTTGTGCATGAGTTTGTTTTGGACAGAAACCTCTTTTGGTTTTCTATAATTCATTTCCATGACCTCGTAATATGCTCCCAATGATAATGACAAAAACAGGAAAAACAGAGCTGCTACGAGAATCTCCTCATGAAAATATTTGACAAAGGACTCAAAAATGAGGGTTAGATTATGAAGATAAAACTTGGAATAAACTTTTATTATAATTTTTTGAAATATTAAAGATATACTTATTAACTAATAAGCCAAAAAGACAAACCTTAAAACTAAATTAATGAAATAATTCAACCATTAAAAGCATTATATCCAACAAAAATTACTGATTGTCAAAAGTTCATAAAATCAACATAAAATGTAAAATCATTTTAAACCAACAATTGAAAATTAGGACAAAAAGAATAGATAAACTAAGAACAAGATCTAGTTATAACACAACTATATTATTGAATCCATGTTATTAAATCATGCATACTTACATGATTTGTCATAGAGGCATATTCTGTTATTTAGAAAAATAAATAATAAAGAAGTTTAAAATATGGTTGAAATTTTTGTGTAATTTTATTTGTTTACACGGAATATAGAGAATATAAATAATTCACTGTGCCAATACAATTCGAATTTCACGTCCTCTGGTAATTAACCCTCCAAACCCAATACTTGAGTATCTTCTTTCTTCTTTTTCTATTAATATCTCTACATTTCATAAGTTATTTGTAGTGGCAGGCCTTCATAGATATTATGGGTGTCATGGATATGAGGATTGTTGACAAGAATGAAACAGGTGTTATATTTATGGTTCATTGTTTGCAGAGTTTCTCTTTCCCTTTATTGTTTAAAATAAAGGAAAACTGATTACAAGTTGTAATTACATTTCAAAAAATGATTTTGTAAGTTGTAGAATGTGAATTCTGGAACAATAATTGGAAATAAATCCATATTAAAATTTATCTAAAAGAAATGAATTTATATTAATAATAAAGAATTAGAAGGGAGATTGTGATAATCTCCGGGATTGGCGACGGTAGAGTGGACATGAATCCTCTAACTCCTGCCATCGGTAAATGCAAGCCGTATGGAAGATGTGGCCACAATGCATTTGAGACGCATCCTCCTGGTCGCCCAATTGAAAATCAATAAGGCAAATTGAGCAAGTTCAAGTGATTCATTTTGTTATATAGTAATAAATATTTAATAAAGGTATTGTTTGTCTTGTGTATATGTTGTAGTTTTTTTAATTAGATTGCATTGGGATTTAAGCATAAAAGGATGTTATAAGACTACCATATAAAGACATGTACCTATTTTCTCTGAATGCTCGATTGATCACTTGGACATTATTCATTAATTATAGGGAATTTTGCATGACTTCTCTCTTTCTAATCTATTATAGTTTTAGTTTTCCCTTGCTACATAGGAATTTTTTTTCTGGACGAAACTGGCACCGATGTTAGGGGAGAATTCTCCAAATTCTTTTGTGTAAAGCCTCCTTTGGACTATTTTCCAGCAATGAATTTAGTCCTTTGAAACCTCTATTGTTTGACACACTATCAAACCCTAAATCAAAGTGAAAATTTTGATTTGTTTTGTAGTTTTTAAACTTTTTTGGGTATTTATAAGGGGTAGACACACTTTATAGAATTACAAGGAAAACACCTCCTAGGGGAGGTTTTTAGTGTTACAAGATTGGGAAAAATGTTCAAAAAAACTCCTCTGCAAAATACATTTTTGGTAGGGACTCGAGTGTTTTTTGTGAAGGTTATACTGGATATTCATTATAACTAAAAAAATTGGGTGTCTAGAGGGATGTTTTTTATATTATGAATAAAATCCATCGATGATTATAACATCATAGTGACATCCCAAATGGGGTGCCAGTTGGATGAAGAAATGTCATTTATGGTGATAGGATGAAGGACCTCGGGCAACACAACATGACGACGATTTGCAGGGACGCGCAAGCTTCACCTTCCCTAACATTCAATGTGCCACCTCTTCTCAAGAGTGGATGTGATAGAGTCACACGAGCAACATTAAACACCCATCAATTGTGATCTAGGTTCTTATCTCTCTCCATGTGAGCCATAGGAATTACTCTTTGGTTGATCGAGGTGCTCGAACCCTCCACAGACTGTCCAAATCATTTATGTTGGAAAATTTTAACTCTAGTAGATATCTTTGAGAATATTCTTGAAACCATGACTCCTTTTGATCTTATAAGAAGAGAAGGGGGAGGGGAAACATGACTTCTCAGGGAGAAATGGAAGCAACCCTCTCATGGAAGGCATCGAGGGTCACCAACTCTCTCATCCTCATGTGCAACGACCTCATCGAAGTTGAAGAGGAACGTAAAACCCACCTCTTTGAACTTAGCAACAAATTTAAAGCCATTATCGACAGGTGTGAGGGGGTGGCAGCATTATATTGTATACCTTCGCCTCTTCCCACAACTGTTGTTGTTAACAACTCCAACCATGGTGGTTTTGAAGAGGGCATGGAGGGAAATGTTGTGGGAAAAGATGGAAAGTTGGAAACTAGGATCAATATCGGGAATCAACACCTGAATGTGGAAGAAGGATATAACACCACCACATGTCAAGCAACAAGCATCAATAAATCCATGTTGTAACCATCTAGTAAATTCAAGGAACAGGCTCAACCAATAACACCCATGTTGCAGTTCATAATTAGAAAAAATGACAAGAAGTCCTTCCACTATTTATCCATTACCTTTGTTTATATTATGTGTATGGCTCAATATTTATCTATGGTTTAGTTTTAAGTTTTCTATCTTGCAACACTTATTTTTGGACTGCAGTATATATTTCCGTAGACATGACACTAAAACTATGTTTATGGAATGTTTTCTCCATTGGAGAGGTCTGCATGAATCTTATTTGGGTTGTTTTCCCATGAAGGGAGGCCCATTGAATCTGTATTTTTGTATGCATTCCTCTAAATATAGATGCACACACAAGGATCTCAGTCCTGGGATTTATCAAATGTAGCATATTCTAGGGATTACACACACACATAGCAATTTACAAATTTCTGAACATTGTTGGTGCCAGATCCATTGCTGCAAAAATGCCAAAACGAAAACGTTTCCAGTCTTCCAAATCAAAGACACAAAATCGGATTCAGGGAAATCATATTCAGGAAAACGAATAACACACTAGAGAAAATGTGAACAAAACAAATCCACATAGGAAAAACCAAAACGTGAAAGGAAACAGATTGTGTGATGGGAGAAAATCGTGAGAAGTTCAGACTCATAGGTTTTTGCTTGCTTGCTGCTGCGTGTATCAGAGATAGTAAATTAGGTGCTGGAAGACATGCTTCGGATGTATGTAATGGAGAAACCATCCAAGTGGGAGGATTATTTACACTTGGTAGAGTTTGCATATAATAACGAACAACAATCATCACTGGGAATGAGTCCATATGAGGCTTTATATGGAAGATGTTGTAGGACACCAGTGACTCGGGATAATCTAGTGAATAGAATTGTCCTTGGTTGATAATTTCTTAAGGAAATGGAACAATAGGTTGCAAATATCATGCAGAACTTGAAAGCATCTCAAGACAGACAGAAGATCTATGCAGATAAGCATATAGTGCATAGGGAGTTCAGTGTTGGGGATCATGTTTATCTTAAAATGAGGCCAAGGAAGAGTTCCTTGAATTTTGGGAGTTACACCAAGCTATCACCTAGATATTGTGGGCCATTTAAAGTGTTTGAAAGAATAGGGCCAGTTTCATATAGACTTGCATCTCCTGCTAGCACTAGAGATCATAATTTTTTTCATGTCTCTTTGCTTAAGAAATATGTACATGATCCTGACCATGTGATTAATTGGGATGTGATCTAGGTGTAACCCAAGGAAGAGTTCCAAATCGATCCATTGCGCATCCTAGACAAGAAGGTAATAGTGCTCTGGAACTGATCTGTTGGACAGGTAAAGGTGCATGGAAGCACTACGGTTTTAATGAGGCTACATGTGAGTTGGAGGATACCATGAGAGTGGCACATCCATTTTTGTTCAATTTTGAAGACCACTAAGGACAACGATAATTTAAGGGGAAGGGGAATGTAATATCCAAATTCTGACCCCATTTGCATTAAAATTGTACATGACATAAATATCGTTATTAAATAATGGTGAGGAGATCAAGGCCAAGGACCCGCCATTGATTTAGTGTTTTATGTATTAACAATTAAAATCGATGCCTATGGTTCTCGTGCTATCCAGGAACAATATATTTTGGGCATCATGTAAATATGCAATTTAATAAAATACCTACAACTAGATATGCAATGCAACAAGAGATGTGGGCAGGATTTAACAAGGAATAGGGGGAATTATTCAAACACTTGATCAAATAGTGTAAACACAAATGTAAATAGGAGAACCCATAAACTCTCAACTACCCATTTTATCTTATGCACCCAATCATATATTTATTCCATAACTTGGTTGAGGAAGTTACTGCATTGGGAATAGAAGAGTATGGTAGTCAATTTTGTATTGGGGCATGCCATCGATCTGGAAAATCATCTTTTTGCCTCTTGGGAAAGTAAATACCCAGAAATTTATTCCCATTCCATTCCTCACTCACTTTTTAATTTCCTCATGCAGCTGGAGCAAGATGGGCATTTTCCTTCACACTTTTCTGTTTTTTTCCTCATCTATCCATGCTAGGAAATCCGTTTTTATATTGCACAATGGCTAAGAAGAGAGATTCATGATTTGGGGATTTGAAGGGGTCATTTTTTCTCCCTTAATTCCCATAAATGCTGCTGAAATCTATTTTTCTCTCACAAGGTTGATTTTCCCTTCTACCATTTCATTTTTGGTTCCTAGGATGTTTTTGTCCATGCCCAACACTTGTGTTTGATGTTATGTGCATCCTTTCTTTGCTCTGAGCTATTAGGCATGGAAGAGGGACATAATTGGATTGATAAACCTAGTGAAGAGAGGAACCTCACAAAAGGATCAAAAGGGGCCGGCTAATGTTCTATGCACACCTTGGAGAACACTAGAAGGGAAGGTATGGGCTGAGGGACTGTGTAGTAGTGAATGAAATACTTCCTTGTGTTGGGTGTGTAGGTATTATGGATGCCAAGCTAGATATATCTGGTGCAGGCATCCGTGGCTCTGTTGTTGAGATCACTAGCTTATAAATTCTTCCTTTCCACTACCTTGGCATCCTGATAAACCTAATTGTGGATTGGCTTAGATGAACCTTGATGTGTATTTGGCTATGTGTGAGCTTGTTGTTCCCTTTTTACTTGTGGAAATCATAACCATATAGGGGGTGGCAGTTGTGTTGAGATATTGATGAACACAACTGGCCTATGGTTGGGTGGAACGTTGCAAAAACATAGCTAGTTGCTCATGGAAACTCATTTACAAAATAAGTGGTCTCTTGTATTTAATTTTTGCAATGTATTTTATTTAAGAATTATTATGAACATAATAAATGTATTGAATGAGATTTGCTTCCACTGTATGTTATTACATTATACATATTCATATGTATTTTTACTTTCAATGCATTTTTTATTATGTTCATGGAGATAGATGCCCGGTTGGATAAGAAGTTCATTGCGTCCTCTCTAGGCAAGAGGGGAGGGGACGTGACGCAAATCCTTGACTTGGTGAAAAAACCCAGAAGAGTGTTGCTTCAACTGCGCCTCTCTCTTAGTAGTCGTAGTGGTGATCACAACTAGTATACGACTCATCTGGTCATTCTTCATTTTTGGGGCGTTATTTCCCTCTCTCTCCTCAAATCCGTGCTTAGTCCATTTAGTTTTTGTAACTTCACCTCACCTTTGTCAGTGATGAAATGAATGACATATGGACCTAACCATTGAATTTGCAGCTTACCTGGATGCTTTGCTAACTTGTTTTCGTAGAGAACCACCATGTCTCCTTGATGAAAGTACATTGCTTTGATGTGTCGATCATGCTATGCTTTTCGTGATCCTTTTCAACTTGTTAATTAAACCCGATAATGAACTGATCTTTCTCCAGCTTTTCCAACTTCGGCAGTCGCTCCTCAAGCACTTCTTCATCACTCATACCTATTGTTGTTGCAATGTGGAGGGTAGAAACAATGTACTACATTGTCATCATCGCTTCTTGTCCATACACGAGCTTCAATGGTGAATTCGCCATATGTAAGTAGTCTTGTAGGCCCATAATATCATAGGAATTTTTAAATACTAATCATCGCGGTTTGCATTACATACCTTTGTAAGCACACGGTCCAATACCTTGTTGAATGATTCGACTATTCCATTTTCTTACGGGTGATAGGGAGTTCTCTTCTTGTGCTAAATCTGGAATTCCTTCGTCATCACGCTAATGGTTATATTGATGAAGTGACTCCCTTGTTCGCTCATCAATATATTTGGACAACCAAACTGAGTAACAACATTATCAAAGAGAAACCTCATTGTAATCGCAAGGATAAAATATGTCACTGGTGCTTCTTCCTCCCATCTAGTCAAATAGTCTGTCATAGTCATAATATAATATCATGTACCCATCCTCTTTCCTATTGGATTGATGGGTCCCACAAAATCCTCTAGCCACTTATTAAATGGTTGCAGTGTTACCTGAGGTACTAATGGTATCTTGTCTTGTCATTAGGGATTCCCCATCCTTTGACAGACATTGCAACTCTTCGCATAATGTGTAGCATCATTATGCATGGTTTTCCATTAGTGGTCGGACCAGAGTATATCCTTGGCTATTGCACGACCTCCATAGTTTCCTCCAAAAACTCCGCCATGTGCTTCAGTCAATATCCTTTCTTGCTCATGCGGTAAGACATATCGGCATAGAATCTCGTTCGATGCCATCTTCTAGAGTTGTCTAGCAATAATTTGAAAATATGCACCTAAAACTACCAATTGCTTGTTCTTACTAGTATTAAAATAATTCGGAGCTTTCCCTCTCGACAAAAACTGAATAATCTGCTCATAATGATCGTCAACCATACCAACTTTAAACAATTGTGCAACAGGAAACCCATCCTCGAATCTGGTTGGTTATTTGTCTGGCTCAATCATTGACAAATGATCAGGCTCAAAATTCAGTTGACCTAACTTCACGATGATCTTGAAATAAAATCCTTGGAAAATTAGAAACCATCGACATATCTTCCCCCCCAACAAAGGCTTGTTGAGTAGGTACCTCAATGCGGAATGATCAATGAACATCTTGAAGTGTCCTCCGAGTATATAGTAGTGAAACTTCTGCAACGCATACACCATCACCAATCCTTCCCTATCTGTCATGGTGTAGTTCCTTTCCCCATATGAAAAGTTCCATATTGTGAAAGTGATTGGGTGATCAATCGCTCCTTCTCTTGGATGCACCAAGACTACCCCTAACGTGACTGAGTCTTTTTATTAGACCCATAAAAAGGAGGAGCTACAATTAAAGAGATGACCCTAATGTGTACCTCTCCCAGGGCCAGCCATATTAGCTGATTAATGCTTCTCCTCACTTTATCTGTGGCGGTTCAACCAACTAATAAAAAGAAAGGGGTCTATGATTCTGAGGGCCCTATATTATTGTTGTGATCCCTGTAACATCGAATTATAATATAGTGGAGCAATAGATTTTGATTGAGCAAAGGCATAACGATAGAGGTACCAAAACCCAATATGTGAAATTCATTCATCCAGTCTAGAAAACCCAATATAGGAGTTGTGACCATCTTCTTTTTTAGGGTGTCGAGACTCCCTTGACACTCATGGCTGCATTCAAACTTAACATCCTTCTTTAACATCTTCTCCATTGGCATAATAATTGCTGTGAACTTCTGATAATATCCTATATGCACCAACGTCGCTTTGAGTTGCTTCACCCTCATTGGTGGGGACATATTAACAATTATTGCGATCTTAGGGCGATCTACCAAAATCCCTTCCTTAAAGACAATGTGTCCCAACAAAATGTCGAATGGCGCACAGAATATATACTTCCGCATATTTAGCACAATCTGATGGTTTCGACACCATTCCAACATTAGTTTCAGGTTTGCGATGTGATCTTTCACCAGCCCATACATAGTCCAATCGTCTATATATACCGCCAAAATGTTTTGAATGAAATATTTAAGTGCAACGACTACTATCCTTGAGAATATTGCAGGTGCGTTCTTGAGGCAAAACGACATCACCGTGTACTGAAAACATCCCCATTCAGTGGCTAAAGTTGTCTTCTGTCGATCTCCATCGAGGGCTTGATGCAGATATGTTTAGAACCCCTCTTTCGAAAATGCATGAAGCACATTCATGGATTGGCCCTTATAGACAGCTTATTTAATTGCTAGGATTTGATGCTATTTTTTTGGGTATTAATTCACCTTTTTTTATCACTCTTCAATCAATTTGTTGTCATGAAGATGATTTTTAATTTGGATTTAGAACATTGACAAAAGCATGTATATTGTGGTGTTATAGCATGTTTTGACACATCAATGTCTTTATTGTTGATGAGACTACTTATGATCTATTGAAAAATCAATATAACCCATAATATCTTAAAAAAACAAGTATTTAGGGGTACACATTAGAGGAAATTTCAACTCAAAATGGGCCTCCTAAAAAAAATAATAAAATAATAGGTAAAATAATAAAGTAATATTTATTAATTTTGGAGGAAGAAAAGAAAAAACTACTTTTTTGTTTGTATTTTTGACATATATCCCTTTGATTTTACTCAAATTTTGATCGGGAGAGCTCCCTGTGATGTAATATTATTTAAATGCCATTGCATTAAATCATGTGACTTTACTTTAGCGTAGAAAAGGTATACATTATGTTGTAATGGATTCCATTCTTTGGAATAAGTCTCTAACTTTGCTGGGCAATTGTACATATTGCGTATTATTAATAAAATTGAGATCTTCTTAATAAAATTGCCTCGACCCCCAATACGATGTTCAAGATATGATTGTCTTTGATGCATGTTGTTTTGAAGGAATAGTTTTCCTAACATGTTAGTGAGGGTTATTTGGTGATCAATTTTCATTTTGTTATATATAGTAATAAATATTTAAGGAAGGTATTGTCTCTCTTGTGTGTATGTTGTAGTTTCTCTAAATAAATTGCATTGGGATTTGTGCATAAAAATAAGTTATAAGACTACCATATGAAGACATGTACCTATTCTCTCTTAATGCTCCATTGATCACTTGGATATTATTCATTAATTCTAGGGAATTTGGTATGACATCTCTCTTTCTAATCTATTATTTTTTTCCTTGGTTATCTACGAATTTTTCTTCTCGACGAAACTCGCACCCATGTTAGGGGAGAATTCTTCAAATTCTTCCTTGTTAAGCCTCCTTTGGACTATTTTCTAGTTGTGAATTTAGTCCTTTGAAACCTCTGCTGTCTGAAACACTATCAAACCCTAAATTAAAGTGAAAATTTTGATTTTTTTAATAGTTTTTTAACTTTTTTGGGTTGTTATAAGGGGTACACACACTTTATATACATTACAAGGAAAAAAAATTCTAGTGGAGGTTTTTAGTGTTACAATATTGGGAAAAATGTTCAGAAAAACTCCTCTACAAAACACATTTTTTGTAGGGACTCGGGTGTTTTTTGAGAAGGTTATATTGGATATTAACTATAACTAAAAAAATTGGGTCTCTGGAGGTATGTTTTTTATATTATGAATAAAATCCATCGATAATTATAACATCATAGTGACATCCCAAATGGGGTGTTAGTTGGATCAAGGAATGTCATTTATGGTGATAGGATGAAGAACCTCGGGCAACACAACATGACAACGACTTGCAGGGACACGCAAGCTTCACCTTCCCTAACATTGAATGTGCCACCTCTTCCCAAGAGTGGACATGATAGAGTCACACCAGCGACATTAAACACCCATAGATTGTGTTCTAGGTTCTTATCTCTCTCCATGTGAGCCATAGGAACCACTCTTTAGTTGATCGAGGTGCTTGAACCCTCCGCAGAGTTTGCAAATTGTTTATGTTGGGAAATTCAAACTCTGGTAGATATATTTGAGAATATCCTTGAACCCATGACTCCTTTCTATCTTATAAGAAGACAAGGGGGAGGGGAAACATTGTCACGTACCCAACCCTTACTTGGTGGAGAGGATGCGACTAACATCTAATAGCCCGGGAAAACTAAGCCCCATGAACATAATATAAAGATTCATGAACTTAAAGATACATAGATGCATACATTATCACCATACAACGGAAGAAAAATCATACATTCAACATGTTCATCATAGTTTCATAATAATTCATAAGTCAATACAGTTGTAGAACTTAAATACACAAGAATAATTATCTTTGAAAGAAGCTCGTCTTGCAACTAGCTATGTCTCTACTGTTGACGTATTTGTAACTTCATAATGTATTCATCCGTATATATTATCTATTGTGCCCTGATTTTTATTCCAGGATGTGTCTGTAATTTAATTGAGTCATGTCATACCCCGATGTTTATTCCGGGAAGTTTCTATAATGAGAAATTCATGTCAAGTGATTGTGGGTAACCCTCTTGTTGGTCTAGGGTTAAAGTCCCCATAGTTGTGGGGCCCTAGGGTTATTAGACTATCCTAGTGAAGTTGACCCTAGGTGAGTCATTGTAAGTCAGGGCAATAGTCCCCACCGTTGTGTTACCCTCCTATTGGTTGGAGGAGGCAAAGTCCCCACAAGTTGTGGGGCACTAGGGTTATTAGACACTCCTAGAGATGTCGGCTCTAGTAAGTAATTGTTAAGTAAGGCTGACATGTTGGAGTGGGTTCCAAGTGAATGGAAGCATATAAATAGAGAGTAAGTCTCTCTATTTATTACACGCACACTCACTCATTGGGGCGCATGAGTGAGAGAGAAGAAGCTCTCTCAGTGAGAGAGAGAGAGACAGAAGCTGTGGAGATCATATTTATGTTTTCGGGTTTTACTTTTGGTGTTGATTCTATCTCTGAGGAAGTTGCAGGGTTTTCACCATTTATGGTTTCCTCTAGGATAAACACTACGTTCATTGTCTCTTTTGTTTGATTGTTGTGCTTGTTATTCTCTTAGTTAAAGATCTTAATGTTATGCTAGCTTAATGATAAAAATCTAACATAGTATCAGAGCTAACTTGAGAAGAAGACATTATGCAGCTACATAAGCTAGGGTTTCTTACTTTTTGGGTCTCTCTCCACAATCTATCTGAAAACTTATGCTAGGCTGACTCTCCATTGAAGGGCGCATCTTTCTGTCGAAGCGGAATTCGATTCTGAGCATTTTCAGTTTTGCGATGGAAAATTAGGAATTTCTACAGAAGAGGAATTTTTGAGTGAGCCTAGAATAGGATTTTTATCCTCATCAAAATTGAAGTTTAGAGACCTGGATCAAGATTTTTGGTTGGGTGAAACTTTGGGAAAGTGAAACCCTAGTTTGACCCCGAGCTAGAAAATCCCTAAATACTAAAACTGCTAAGTTTTGGTACATTCGCTATATCCCAAGATTGGTAAAGGGTCAGGAGCTGAAAATTATAGAGGCCGACAAAAAAATCTTTATTTACACTGTGTCCAAAATGCAGCCTCATATTCACTATATTCTGGTAGATATGATTCCTCCAAGTTAGGATTCTAGCCTCTTCCAGAATTCATCCATAAACATGACACCTGGGGATAATTGCTATATCTTGGGCTACAAAGATCCACATGAAATTTATAAAGATTTTACAAAAATTGAATGGACTTTCGTTTCTTTGGTCCAAGATTTAGATTCATAAGATGAACCAGTGACACGTGGCAGTCTGTACAACTTCGTTGTTCTGAATAGTCCTGTAACAGGTCACCTTGGGAAAACACTCATAAGTCCCAATTGGTGAAACCAATTTGAATGAAACCTATGTTTTTGGATCAAGGACATGCGAGGATACCTTAGTACAAATTTTCCAACATAGAGGAGTAGTAACTTAGGAGATATCATAGAAATAGTAACAGGCATTTCTACAGGAGTGTTGGCAG
>LPNX010817001.1:0-20607 GCA_001517045.1 Pseudotsuga menziesii | reverse complement strand
GTAGGAATTGACGATGCCATCCAGTAGTTGCTACTTATTTGAAGCAGCTGAAACACTATTTGGGCCACTAGTATTATTGGTATCAGAGCACCATTGTATGCGGCAGTGATGTAAGACCAGTATACCGACAAGCTCACCCTGCCTTTCTCTCTTTCTTCCTCTTGTACAAGCTGTGAATTTTTATTCTCTTTATCCATTCTTGCTTTGCGGTTTTCTGGTTCAATCTCTTCCTCTACATCTATTAAGTTCTGAACACCACACCGTTTCAATGTCTCACTGGCAGTATCATTATTCACTGTAGCTGTATCGCCATGACATGAGCTTTCAACAAATATTTCTGATGTGTACACTTCAGATTTCTCCATAGTAGAAATAGTATTGAAGTGTCTAAACTGTTGATAAAGAGCTTCATATGAGGGATTCCTTAACGCAGACACAAGAAGTGGCTGCAAGTCTAGCAACTCAGTTGGAGGTGGGTACATATCTGGCAAAATGAGATGTCTAAATGAAACTGGCAATATTGTCTGTGACCCTAACCAATTATGACCATATTTTTTTTTAAAAACTACAAGTAGCGTCGCTATATCGACGGCTTGCCGTGGAAAAAGAATACAGGTAGCGTCGCTATATCGACGGCCTGCCGTGGAAAAAAATACAGGTAGCGTCTCTATATCGACGGCCTGCCGTGGAAAAAAATACAGGTAACGTCGCTATATCGACGGCCTCCCGTGGAATTTTGCGACGTCTTGCCGTGGATATAGCGACGTCGTACCGTCGCAGGTATTGGGGTTGGAGCTTTTTCATTCTAGGAAGGTCCGTCGCAATTGCGACGTAGTCCCGTCGCTCTTGACACGCAATTAACGGGTTGTCGCTATTGCGACGAAAGGACTGCCACGGGAAAAAAAACACTTAGACGTGGCAATATCCACGCTTTTCCGTGGATATTGCCACGTTTTTGCCGTGGCAAAATTGATCACATGTACTAGTGTCATCATTTTCATTAAACATCAAATACAATTGCAGAGATGAAATAGACAAGAATACTTATCTTCGAATGAAGCTCCCCGCAACCAGCTATGCTGCTGCAACATTCCACCCAACCGTACGCTAGTGTGATCATCGATCTCTCAGCATCACTGCCACCCCTGAGCTGGGCATGATTCCCCAAGGAAAAGGAAACTAAGCAGGCTCACAGATAGCCAAAGATATGTCAAAACTTAGTCAAGCCAAACCTAGGTTGGGGTTTATCGGACTGCCAAGGGGACACAACAACACATAACCAAGCCAAAAATTTGGGTTTACCAGGTTATCAGGAGATGGAAGCACTGTCTGCTAAGCTAGTGGGCTCACTAAAGAGCTAAGGATGCCTACACCAGAACTAGCTTGACTCCTAAGACATCTACACACACCCAACACAAGGAATCATTCCCTTCTCTGTTGAACAGTCCCCCAGGCCATGACTTCCTTTCCAGTGCTATTTAGGGGGTGTAGAGAAGAGAGCCATCCCTCTAGCTCTGTTTATGAGGATCCTGCAAAACACTAGGTTTGTCAAGCAAACTCCTTTCTACTCCTACATAGTCCAAAGACCAATTGCATACACATCAATATACACAATTTATGGTTGAGAAAAACAGTTCATCCACAAGATTAATTTCCAAGGAGGGTAAGAATAACCCCTAACATTAATTCGATTTCCCAGGGACGTTTTTGGCCCTAATGTGGCCAAAAACGAAATCAACAACAACACCCAAGAGGATGTGGTCTCTCCTATATACCGCTAGAAAACACAAAAATGATATTTAGCTTGGAAAACATTGGGGAAGAGACCCAACCACAAGAACATCACAAAAACAAAATTCTCAAGCTCCAGAAAATGAAGAACAATTGCCCACGTGAGGGAGAAATATGCACAACAAATCCAAAATCGTGGATTTCGCACTCAGCAAATTCCCATCCGCTTGAGGGAGCCCCAACATGGGTGAATGATTATGATAAAAAACACCGAGTAGCCCAAATCATGAAGGAAGAACACACAACCAGCAAAATCATGGAGGTAAAACAACTCCTAATCTTCCCTGCGTGAGGTAAAAATGAAGAACGTGGATGTATGGCCAAATGGGAATGCATTTTGGGTGTTTACTTGCCCCAAAAGTCAGAATTGATTTTTCCCAAAAATGGGTTTTCCCCAAATTCGAATTTTCTGTCCATACTCCTCCCATCCCCATGCAATAACTACTTCAACAAATTTCTGGCAGAATTAAATGATTGGGTGAATGAGACAAGAAAGGTAGTTGATTGCTCCATGGGTTCTCCCTTTGAAATTTGGCTTTTCCCCATTGGCCCCAAAGGTTAAATATTTCCCCCTCCTTATCCGTAGGAAAATCATGCCCCCGTCTCTTTTAATGTTGCATAGACATAGCTGGTTGTGGGTATTTTAATTAAAATGCATATTTACATGATGCCAAAAATTATAATGTGCGAGATAGCACAATATACCATTTGCAATGATTTTAATCGCCAGAACATAAAGCGCTAAATTGATGGTGGGGAACTTACCTTTAGCTCCACACCATGATTACTTACAATATATACATCATATACATTTAATGCAAACGGGTTCAAAACCGGGGTGTGACATTCCCCTCCCCCTTCAATAGCACTGTCCTCAATGCTTTACAAAATTGAACAAAATGCTACACTAGTACTGCCTCAGTGCTCCTCATAATTGAACAAAAATGGATGTACCAACCGCATGGCATCCTCTAGCTCCCATGTAGCCTCTTCAGGACGGTAGTGCTCCCATTGCACCTTTACCTACCCTATGGCTCGGTTCTAGAGCATTGTGACCTTCCTGTCGAGGATGCGCATTGGCTCGATTTGGAACTCTCCCTCGGGTTCCACCTTAATCACATCCCAACTTATCACATGGTTAGGATCATGTACATTTTTCTTCAGCAAAGAAACTTGAAAAACATTATGAGCTCTAGTGCTAGCAGGAAACGCAAGTCCATATGCAATTGGCCCTATTCTTTCAAGCACTTCAAACGGCCCACAATATCTAGGTGACAACTTGGCACAACTTCCAAGCTTCAAGGAACTCTTATTTTCCCTCGCTTTGAGGTAAACATGATCCCCAACATTGAACTCTCTATTCACCCTATGCTTATCTGCATAGATTTTCTGTCTGTCTTGTGCTGCTTTCAGATTCTGCCTGAACTTTACAGCCTCCTGCTCCATCTCCTTGAGAAATTCTGGACCAAGCACAACCATGTTCACTGGATTATCCCAAGTCACCGGTGTCCTACACCTTCTACCATACAAAGCTTCATACAGACTCATCCCCGAGGATTCTTTGTCCAATGTTATAAGCAAACTCTACCAAGTGTAAGTAATCTTTCCACTTGGTTGGTTTATCCATCACATACATGCCAAGCATGTATTCAAGCAATTGATTCACTGTCTCTGTCTGACCATCAGTCTGAGGATGGTAGGCAGTGTTGAAGTTCAACTTTGTACCCAAATCTGCAAACAACCCCCTCCAAAAATTGGAATTGAACTTGACATCTCTGTCAGAGACTATTGCCTTAGGCAATCCATGCAATTTGAAAATCTCCTTCATGAAGATCTTTGCAATGTCATCAGTCTTATGCATAGACTTAACCAATATAAAATGTGCTGCCTTTGTCAACTTGTCCACCACAACCATGATGGAATCATGTTGTCTCCAAGTCATTGGCAATCCTGTAATAAAATCCATGGAAATAACTTCCCATTTCCATTCTGGAACTGGCAAAGGCTACAACAAACCCGCTCGGTGTTGATGCTGAACCTTTACCTGCTAACATTTCATGCACCTTGAAATATATTCAGCCATGTCCTTTTTCATCCCTGGCCAAAAATACTACTTTCTAGTTGTAGCAATGGCCTTCTAATATCCTGGGTGACCAGAATATGGAGCTTGATGGATCTCATCCATAACAATTCTCCTCAAATATTCTACATTTGGAATATAAATTCCACCTTTATAAGTAAGAAGTCCATATTCTTCCAATTTATATCCCCCATACCTCTTCCCAAGACTTTGCTACTGCAATTTGTCTTTTACCTGCACATACATTTCATCTTCAACAGTATGACTAACAATCTGTTGTCTCAAATTTGATTGGAAAATACTAAGAGATGCCACATGCATGTCCTACACCTTCCTGCTGAGTGCATCAGCTACCTTATTCTCTTTTCCTTTTATGTGTTTGATTTCAAAACCAAACTCACATAAAAAATCCAACCATCTCGCTTTCCTAACATTCAGAGTAGGTTGATCAAACAAATACTTCAGACCGCAATGGTCTATCCTTAGCTCAAATCTTCTGCCCATCAAGTAATGCCTCCACATATTCAGATCATGTACTATGGTTGCAAGTTCTATATCATGAGTGGCATAGTTTTTCTCATTCTCCTTCATCTTTCTTGACTCATAACATATCATGTGGTTGTCTTGCATAAGGACTCCTCCAAGCCCTTGTCTGCATGCATTCATACACACCAAAAAATCTTTCTTTGGGTCTGCAACTTTCAATACTGGTGCATTGGTGAGAAGATTCTTCAACTGCTGGAAGCTTTCTTCACACCTCGATGTCCATTCAAACTTTATCCCCTTCTTTTGCAAAGAAGTGATGGCATGTGCAAATTTGGAGAATCCTTCAATGAATCTCTTGTAGTATCCTGCAAGTCCCATAAAAGATCTTACATCTGTCACATTTCTTGGAGTAGGCCAATTCATAATGGCTTCAATCTTCGCAGGTTCCATAGATATACCCTCTTACGAGATAATGTGACCCAAATACTGAATTCTATCTCTATAAAAGTCACACTTGCTCAACTTTGCATACAGCTGATGCTCCCTGAGCAATTGCAATGTCAATCTCAAATGCTCTTCATGCTCTTCCTCATTCTTAGAATAGATAAGAATGTCATCAAGGAAAATAAGAACAAACTTGTCCAAATACCTGCTAAAGACACTATCCATAAGGCACATAAATGTAGCTGGTGCATTTGTGAGACCAAATGGTACCACTACAAACTCATAATGTATCTACCTTGTTCTAAAGGTTGTCTTATGAATGTCTTCATCCTTGATTCTTACCTGATGGTAACCAGACCTCAAGTCAATCTTGGAAAATGCCTTTGCTCCTCTCATTTGATCAAAGAGGTCATCAATCCTAGGCAAAGGATATTTTTTCTTTACCGTGACCTTGTTTAGCTGTCTGTAATCAATACACAACCTAAGTGTACCATCTTTCTTCTTTACAAATAGAACTGGTGCTCCCCAAGGAGACACACTCATCCTGATATACATATTCGCCAACAACTATTGTAGTTGCATCTTCAACTCTAGCATTTCTAGTGTACTCATTCTGTAGGGCGTCTTGGACACTGGTGCTACTCCTGTCACAATTTCAATTGTGAAATCAATGTCCCTCTTTGGTGGAAGCCCTGGAATCTCATCAGGAAACACATCCCTAAATTCCTGCAACACATGAAAGTCCTCCAACCTAGGAGTTTCATTCTCTGTTGCCTCCAAAATATGAGCTGCATACAACTGGAAACCTTTCATATAGAACTTATTCAACTGCATTGTTGAAATCTGCCTCACAGAAATCAGCTTTGGAATACCTCTTACAACTATTGGGTTTCCTTCTTCATCCATGCATTCGAAATTCTTATTGTAACAGTCAAGCTTTACCCTGTGAGCTTCTAACCAATCCATTCTAATGAGAACATCATAGGAACTAAGTGGTAGAACATTCAGATATACACAAGTGACCAATCCATTCATAACCAATGGACATTTCTCTACCACTTCGCTAACCTTTCTCTTAGTTCCAATAGCTAGCTGAACTAACCAATATTTGCTATGCTTTACTTTCTTAAAAGCACAATTCTCCACTACTTTATGGGTAATGTAACTGTGAGTAGAACCAGGGTCAATAAAAATAGAAATAGATTTCTCAACAATATTACCTGCAACTTCAACCACAATTGACTTGTGATCTTCCTGGCGGTCCTCCAATGCTGCATAAATCCTAGGGACGACCCTTGCTACTTGACCCGTTGTTTCTGCTTCTTAAATGTTGTAAGCTGGCCTTGCACTCTCATTCTTGAGTGGACAATTCCTGCGCATGTGGAGTCCTCCACATTTCCAACATTGGATAGGTTCTTTGTTCTGATGTGGATCTCTTGGTTTCTCTCCCACCACTCCAGTTGGCTTATTCGCAACTTGGTATGGCTGCTTCTGCTAATTCCTAAAGTTAGAAGGTTTGAAACCTTTCTTCCTCTGGTCAGACTTCTCATTCTTCTTGTCCTTCCATGTCTTATGGTAATTAGGTTTACCTTTGCTTTGCTCATAGCAATACTTAGCCTTCCTTATTGCTTCTTCAAGAGTTCTAGGTTCATAGAACTCAATTATGTCTTTGTAAGACTAAGGCAATCCACTCAGGAAACGCTGGATTTTCACTTTTTCATCTTTGATGTACCTGACATACCTCAATAGTTCCAAGAACTTATTTTCATATTCTTCCATGGTCTGATGTCCCAATATTAGCTCATGGAATCCTTTGATCTTATCATCATAGTACCTGTCGGAGAGGTACTTCTGCTTGAAGTATTTCTTGAATTGTTTCCACAAAATTCTCCTTTTCGTTAACCTTCTTTACTTTCTATGGTGTTCCCACCATATGGATGCTATTCCAGTCAAATTGAATATAGATACCCTTGCTTTCATATTTCCAGAGTAGTCCTGAACTTGGAAATAGTTCCTCATCCCAAGAAGCCAAGCCTCAGCTTCTTGACCAGTCTTGACCTCACCATCAAAAGTAGGAGGCCTTGCCTTTTTGAATTCATCTCCTGAATTGTTATTGTAATGTCTCCTCCTCTTATTCCTGCGAGATGGAGAGATTGAATCCCCACTAGGATTTTTAGAATTATATGACCCACTGGTAGGCCATTCTGGAGTATTCCTTTTGTCCCTGGAATCCCTCCTGGAGACATGGGACCTTTTACGGGAATCTCCCCTGGTGCTACTCCTGCTTCTTTCTAGATTAGCTATCTGATGCCCAGAGTTAATCTGTCCTTGGATGTCTATCAAACTCTGCAGTATAGATGCATAAAAATATCATCAACTATACATCATATATTGACAACTTTGTAAAAACACATAATTTTCTCTTCACCAAGAACGACGGTCTTAGGGGGACGACGAGGGTCAAGGGGGGCTTGCTCCCTTGCGGTTCGAGGGCAGTGCCCTCGTTTTTTTTTTTGTAAATATTTTGATTTTCGTGCAATCTAGCACATAATATCGCTACCATTTTTCACCTTTTCAGCACCTGTAAATCCCACTGGAATCCTGCTTTTCCACTGAAAACTTAGATTTTTCCATCCGATCCGATCCCTTCCCAACAAGCCATCCGATGTATTGGGTCAATGTTCACAATTTTTCTGACACCTCAGCGGAGCAATATTCATTTCCCTTCCGACGCTTATCGGATCGATCTTCCTCTGTCTTTCGATGCCGTATCGGATCGATCTTCCTCTTTCTTTCGATGCCTTATCGAATCGATCTTCCTTTGTCTTCTGACGCCTTATCGGATTGATCTTCCTCTATCTTTCGACGCCTTATCGGATCAATCTTCCTCTGTCTTTCGATGCCTTATCGGATCGATCTTCCTTTGTCTTTTGACACCTTATCGGATCAATCTTCCTTTGTCTTCTGACTCATTATCAGATCGATCTTCCTCTGTCTTCCGACGCGTCGGATCCCTTCAGACAAGCCTATCCGGCACCTCGGCTCCGTGTCAACAAACATCTTCCAATGATTTTTACACTTAGAAAAAATTTCAAAAATTTGTTCTCTCTGTTTGCCTTGTTGGCTGGGTCTTGGGTTGTTAGCCGATGTATCAGCTCAACCTAGCCGACACCATCGGTTCCACCCAGCCAAAGGTGCTCCTCCCAATCGATACCTTCAGCTCCTCCCAGCCGAGACCTTCGGAAAAATTTCAAACTTAGAAAATTTTTCAAAAATTTTCTCCCTGCTTTGGTTTCTTTGTCGGATGGACTCAACTTAAGTCATCCAACGTATCGCATAGACTCAGCTTAAGTCATCCAACGTATCGGATGGACTCAGCTTAAGTCATCTGACGTATCGGATGGACTCAGCTTAAGTCATCCGATATTTTCCACACTTAGAATTTTTTTGAAATTCTCCTTGTGTTTGATGTTTTTCCTCTGCTGGGAAGAGGGTAACCTTGCATCTGTCATTGCTTCTTCATGGCCCATTGAGGCCCATACTGCAATGTGTGCCCTGATACCCCACTATAACGTCCCCAACCCTCCAACCAGTGAAGAGGACGCTACCGATGCTGCTATCTACTTGGGAAACTAGCCCCATGAACATACAATGATAAAAATGGAAATGCATTGAAGTAAAACATGCATAGATGCATAATTATTCATCGTACAGTGGAAGCAACTACATTCCATTCAAGCATTAGCATTTAACACATTTTAGCATATTCATCATTTTCATTAAACATCAAATACAATTGTAGAGATGAAATAGGCAAGAATACTTATCTTCGAATGAAGCTCCCCGCAACCAGCTATTCCGCTACAACGTTCCACCCAACCGTAGGCTAGTGTGCTCATCGATCTCTTAGCATCGCTATCACCCCCGAGCTAGGCATGATTCCCCAAGGAAAAGGAAACTAAGCAGGCTCACACATAGCCAAAGATATGTCAAAACTCAATCAATCCAAAGCTAGGTTTGGGTTTATCGGATTGCCAAGGGGACACAACAACACATAACCAAGCCAACAAGTTGGGTTTATCAGGTTATCAAGCGATGGAAGCATTGTTTGCTAAGCTAGTGGGCTCATTGAAGAGCTAAGGATGCCTACACCAGAACTAGCTTGACTCTTTAAACATCCACACACACCCAACACAAGGAATCATTCCCTTCTCTGTTGCACAGTCCCTCAGGCCATGAATTCCCTTCTAGTGTTATTCAGGGGGTGTAGAGAAGAGAGCCATCCCTCTAGCTCTGTCTGTGAGGCTCCTACAAAACACTAGGTTTGTCAAGAAAACTCCTTTCCAGTCCTACATAGTCCAAAGACCAATTGCATACACATCAATATACACAATTTATGGTTGAGGAAAATAGTTCAGCCACAAGATTAATTTCCAAGGAGGGTAAGAATGACCCCTAACAACAATTCGATTTCCCAGAGACGTTTTGGCCCTAACGTGGCCAAAAATGAAATCAACAACAACACCCAAGAGGATGTGGTCTCTCCTTTATACCGCTGGAAAACAAAAAAATGATTTTCATCTTGGCAAACATTGGGGAAATGCAACAAAAATCATTGGGGAAGAGACCCAACCAAAAGAACATCACAAAAACAAAATTCTCAGCCTCCAGAAAATGAAGAATGACTGCCCATGTGAGGGAGAAATATGCACAGCAAATCCAAAATCGTGGATTTCACACTCAACAAATTCCCAGCCGCTTGAGGGAGCCCAAACGTGGGTGAATGATGATGACAAAAATGCCCAAGATCCCAAATCATGAAGGAAGAACACACAGCCATCAAAATCGTGGAGGTAAAACAGCTCCTAAGCTTCCCTGCGTGAGGTAATAATGAAGAACATGGATGTATGGCCAAATGGGCATGCATTTTGGGTGTTTATTTGCCCCAAAAGTCAAAATTGATTTTCCCCAAATTCGAATTTCCTTCCCATAGTCCTCCCATCCCCATGCAATAACTACTTCAACCAATTTCTGGCAGAATTAAATGATTGGGTGAATGAGACAAGAAAGGTAGTTGACTACTCCATGGGTTCTCCCTTTGACATTTGGTTTTTCCTCGTTGGCCCCAAAGGTTAAATATTTCCCCCTCCTTATCCTTAGGAAAATCATGCCCCCATCTCTTTTAATGTTGCATAGACATAGCTAGTTGTGATTATTTAATTAAAATGCATATTTACATGATGCCAAAACTTATAATGTGTCGGATAGCACGATATACCATCGGCAACAATTTTAATCGCCAGAACATAAAACGCTAAATCGATGGTGGGGAACTTGCCTTTAGCTCCACACCATGATTAATTACAATATATACATCATATACATTTAATGCAAATGAGGTCAAAACCGGGGTGTTACAGTTTGTATATTGGTAATGGATGTGTTTTTAGGAGGTGAGAACTCTATGGATTCAACACTCCTAAAGGCAAGAAGGAACCCATAAGGACAGGCCAAAATGGTGTTGTAATTCCCAAAATAATAATGAGAAAGTGAAAACCATGAAAAAAAAGAAGTCATCCAAGCACAGTGATGTTGAACAATATTCCTATATTTAATTGAGAGCGCATTGAAAGAGTAGAAGATAGATTTGTATTTTGTGTGGTTGTTTCTAATGTTATAGCCTTTTACTACTTAGTGATAATGCTAGTAATGTAACTGGAACATCATTTTTTCCTTGTATGCATGCATTGATAATAAAAACTCACCATTCATGTCTGATATTATTTTGGAAAATAGATTTGGAGAGTTTAGTCTTTCCCTGTGCTCTCTTGAAAATGGTGGTGCACCACTTCCAACTAGATTTTTCTATATAACAGGACCAGGGAATTATGCTCATATAGTCTTTGACCTCCACTTTTCGATAATATAATAATCTTCTAATACAAAAAACAACTGTGGTCACTCTTATTATTCCTAATTTTATGTTTGATATCAAGAGACCCCAAATCAATGATCCAAATAAAGAGGAAAGCTAAGTTAAACATTTTAAATTCTTGATTTTAGATGAAGCAATCTTTGTAGAACTTTTATTTTTTTACAAATGAAACAAGGATTCAATGTTTTTAAAAACATTTATTACAACTAGATTAGACAATGTTAACATTTAATATATGATTACTGATTTCAAAATTATGTTTTGGAAGGACATCGAGTATATCTAACCAATTGAAAAAATGACTATTAATTATTTCAAACATGATAAACTAAATGTGTGTACATTGTAAAAGCATTGGAGGGACATCGAATATAGATAATCATTGAAAAATGCGACTATTAATTACTTAAAACATTAATAAATTTAATGTGTGTACATTGTAAAAGCATTATTTCAATGCCATTACTTAAAACATTGACAAATTAAATGTGTGTACATTGTAAAAGCATTATTTCAATACAAACTCTGATACTCTTGAATGGGACAATTTCTTCATTTAGACTATTCATTGGCTAAGACAACTCCTTGGGTTGTTCCAACCATTGAAGCACCATTGCATATATATCCTATATGCTCATGTGACTATCATATATATTCGTGTAGCCATACATTTGAAAATTCAATGGATATATCCATTTACTCAAAGCTTGTGTTATTTTGTGTTTGTGCTTTTGAGGTAAGTGTTTTGGATGAAACCCTTTGATTACTTTTGTCACTATGCTTTAAGTTGACTTCAACTCAGGTTTCTTTAAAATCTTTGATTTACATTTTTTTTATGAAATATCATAAAAAATATGAAGAAGTACAAGATCATATACTTATTATGTCTATTAGTCCTCTACATGAAATATTATTTCGATGGAAAAGTATAATATTTGTCATTGCCACATTCACATGGAAGGATACAAATGTTTTCTAATTTGGTAAGAACTCCGACCACAACATATCATTTGGGTCATATTATTTATATGGTTTCATAATTGAATTCTTGATTTCTTCAATAAATATTGATTTAGTTAATATGGTCATTATAACCTCTTACAGTGTAACCTCATTTTTAAGCTTGCTAATAGTTAAAACTTAATCCATGAACTATGCACTTTAGAAAATTATTCAAAAATTCTAAATCCAAAGATTAAGCTCATTTGAGAGAGTAATAACATTTCTTTTCCGAAGTACCTTTCTATTACCTTCAACCAATTGAATAAAAAAATGTCTGCAAATTTAGTATAGCTACTATATTTATATTTTATCTTGAAATAATAAGTTTAAGATGGTATTCATTTTTGGAATTATTATATATATATATATATGGAGATCATAAATTATAAATATATGAAAATTTAGTATGGTGATTATATTTAATTTTTGCCTATAAATTCTAAGTTTAATGTGGTATACATTTTTAATAATAGAAATAAATGGATAACAAAAATTAACTAAAAAATAATGTATTAGTATGGTAAACAAACATAAACCTCCTTTTAAATTTATAAAGCAAGCTAACTTCAATATGAATAAAATATATATGTTTTTAAATTTTACATGATCTATATTGACATAAATAACATCATGAAGAGGGCCCTCTTCATGCTAATTTTTGCCTATAAATTCTAAGTTCAATGTGATATACATTTTTAATAATAGAAATAAATGCATAACAAAAATTAACTAATATAATGTATTAGTATGGTAAACAAACATAAACCTCCTTTTAAATTTATAAAACAAGCTAACTTCAATATGAATAAAAATATATGTTTTTAAATTTTAAATGATCTATATTGACATAAATAACATCATGAAGAGGGCCCTCTTCATGCTATAGGTTGCCAAAAACTGTGTACACTAAATCATAAACTATTATTAGTTATTCCCTAGATTTCATCTGAATGATAATTCAACTAGAACTATATTCCATATTAATAGTTTAAAATTTTAAAATATTAACTAATTATATATTCACAAGCTATGTTTTAATCATGTCATTAGTTTTCAAATATCATACTTTTCAAAAAGTTGTATGCTGCTCGTTGAATATTGAAACATTTATTGCTCCATATAAAAAAACATTTATTTTGTTTTACATGTACTAAGAGAGTTATTTGTACATATTAATCAGTAGGAGTTTGGTGTACTTTTTGAAACAAGGGAAGAAATTTATTAGTGAGATATGTGGTGGCATAAAATGTTCAAGCTTTTACCTTTCCATAGTGTTGGCCTATTTTTACTTCTTGTCTTAACCCACGGTTCAACAACAACACAATACCAACAAGACACCACAAGACATCAGCCCGGCAAAGCAATATCAGTCGAAAACACCTGCGAGGCAGGCGTAGTCTCACCCAAGATATATAATGGGTAACTTCCAGAACCATGTTTCCATAGTTGGCAAGGGATTATAGTCCCTTGGCACGTGTCCAAGTCGCTCGACAAAGGCAACATGATGATGGAGTCTATTATTGCACGAATGGGCACAACTGTATGACAGCACGCGTGCGACATGACCCTGTCCTTAATCTCAACAACTGGCGCAACTTGTGCGACGTAGCTAATTCCTTGCACTGACAAACAGTGTGTGACTTATGCTTTAACTTAGGGAATTAACCATGAACTTATACACAACATTCCAGTAGTGCTTTAAACAACCATCCATTCACTGATTAATAAGATGGCGTCATACATTCAACAGTAACTCATCAATATACAGTAAGCAAATACTTGACATTCACATAAACATTCAACATCAATCAACGATTCAACACAGGAAATAACTTGGAAACCCATCTAGAAAAACCACCAAGGTGCTCTTCATCTGGCATGAGAAATGGATATAGCACCTTGCAGTCTGCGACCTGCAGACTGTTCTTATGATATGTCTTTCTGACTCAATCTTCTTGCTCTCATGCTCTTTGGTTTATTCTTCTATCTACTCCTACTGATATGCACACAACCTGGATCAACTCTTCTACCTCTATTGTCTACGCACTCAGCTGCAGATTACTTCTACCACTAGCGGTCTGCGCGCACAACTGCAATATCCATGGCTCAACAGCCTTCTTCCTCTACTGGACTCCTCTGTGAGTCGTTTCTTCTATTACCCTAACTTCCTTAAAAAAACTAAACAAAACAACAGAATGGTGAACCACTAAACAATGGCTACCCACGACCAACCCTTATACAGAGCAGGTTCTTCCAATTTATATCTTCTACAAGACCACACAGGGTCGATTACATACTTCTCATCTGTTATAAGTCGTAATCAACTGTTCAAAAATGGTTACAATCTGTCATAGACTAACACAAGGCACTATCGACCTGACTTACATATATTCCTTCATACATGCATCTTTTGCTGGCTTGCGCCAACTTTAGCAGCCACAATCTTCCTAACTTTTCACTTTCTGACCGTTACCCACCTTAATGCCTGCAAGCTCGCCTTTCCTCCATTACGTGCATGTCCTATCCTTTTGTGCCGGTCCCTTTGCTTCCTTCACGAGCTACTCTCCTCCTTGTCGCGCGTGCAACTTTCCTTCCTTACTTGCATGCCAGCTTCTTTTTTGTGCACCTTTCCTAGCCCAACAGGCCCCCAACACTCACATGTGGCTCGTCCCGAGCCACTAAGCAAAAAGGTAAGTCTCCTTAAAATTTCCTACCGTAAAACTTCATGTTTCTCCCCCAAAAACTTATGTCTATGGCATCGGCTATGCCACAAGACCAAACTTGTCCCAAAATTCCTTCACCATTTGTTACACCCTAGAAAATTCTTCTATTACTTCTTCTACCTGTGCGGCCAACTGTTCCACTCGGTCGGAACTAATATGTTTCGATGGACCTGCCTCTACTGACTGCATAATGGTTCCAAGTTTCTGCTGCAATGGTTGAATCAAACCTGTGATCTACGCTGCTTTCGACTGGTGCGCCTAAAATTCTTCTTCCCTAGTCTGCTCTTGGTCACGAAGAGCCTAGACTTCCTGCTGCAGTCGTTTGATCTTAGTCATCTTGGTCACTTTCTCTTGAAACGACAACTTCTTCATCTTTTCTTTTTCTACAACAATTTTCTCTTTAGCTTTGCACATGTTTTCTCTTATCTCTTTGCAGTCACATCTTCCAGAAGCGCTTCCCCTATCGTGGAGATGGCTTCTACTGCCTTAGCGCAGAATGTTTCTCCTTCAGTTATCTTCCCAGCAGCCTCAAACGTTGCTCTTCTTTGCTCCTCAAGCATCTTAGGAGGTGTGCTCGACACCTGCCTTGCTTGAAGCTCTTCAATCTTCTTCTTCAGTTCTTATGTGATCTACGCCAGCCGGGCAACCTTAGCTGTTGAATCCTCATCTTCGTGGCCCGCTTCTGGTGGGAACTCTTCAATCGTGCTTTTAATAGTTTCAGCTAATGCGATGCGGCTTTGCTCACGCGTCACAATTTCTCATTCTTTCTTTGCAAGGAGGGCGATGCACCCCTAAAGTTCTTGTTATTTTTCCTTAGGGAGGGACTTGTGCACCTTCTCCTTCCTTTGTTGTTTTGTTTCATGATAGGAAACATCATTATCCCTTAGCCGTATTTTCGTCGCGGCTGCTTGCTATATCTCATAGACTTCTCCCAATGAAATCTTGGAGAAATCTATCTGAAGTGTGGCAAATTCCTTGACCACATCATCAAATGCACCTGTCATCATTCCTGTTTCCAATGCGGTCCCATGGATCTGTACTTTGATTGGCGGCACTAGTTCTGGTGTTACCAGTGGAATGCTGGGATCAATGCCATATGTCTCAGCCTCAACAGTGGCTTTGATGTCATTAATGGCCTCGATAATCTTATTGATGTACCCTGCAACTTGCCCCTCCAAATTTACCTGCTGCGTGTTCAGCGCCTCAAGGCTTTTCTTAGAAACCACAGCTACAGTGCTTGCGAGCTCTTGAACATCATCCTCAATCAATGTGTTCATATTATCCGTTATGTTGGCTTTTCTTTTCTTGTGCAGTGGTTCGCGTTGTTGTTGTTGTTCTTTCTTGCGATTGCAAGCCTCCTCATTAGTAGGCGTATGCTCTTCGTTGCTTTGATGGGATGCACCCTCATCACTGTCATCATCTTTCTCTTCTTGCGACTGGTTGTCTTTGTCCGCCACTTTGATTACTTCCTTGACCATTTCTTTGGCCAACTCTGGTATCCCCATCCGCGCCAACATTTCCACCTTGGTTCGCTCGTGGCTATTCTTGGTGTTGTCCTTCAGGAAACGGCTCTGCTAGTGGCCCGCGCAATTCTTCGGGCCACTCTCTAATAATGGCGTCTACGTCATCATCTTCAATTAGGAACCCTTCCTGGTGTGCTTTCTTGGCCGGGTCCTTCTTTGGTTCCAAAATCATGCTATGCGCATCCGCCTGAAAATTAATAAAAGCAGCATACCTGTGTACCGTCATAGCATGGATTCGGTAGGATCTCCTGACAACATTGCACAATGCCTCGGCATCCAGGAAGAACTCGATGTTACTATCCTTCTAGCGGATCTTATTTTTCTTATCCTCCCATAGGTTCTGGTACTTTGCATCATGGCAAGGTAGTGGGACATCCAATTGAACATAATCTGGTGGGTTGGCCCACAGGGTGAATGATATCAAGATGAGTAGCCAGGAGTAGCGAAACTTGTAGTTCGGGTCCTCCTACGCCGTCGATCAGTTCATTTACCAAGAACTGGGACCAGTTGAAAGTTATGCCTAACGCACACTACGCGACAAGCTCTACTGCTCCCGCGGTGCATTCAATTGGTCTCATCTTATGCAATAGCTTACACAACATGATCCTTGCGGCGAACCGCACGCCGGCATATTCGATGAGGGGAATCGAGAATCCCATACCCGCGCACTGCAGCTTAGACTTTGTTTTCGTCTCAGTGGTCTCTCCGCCCTGGCACATATACGGCGTCGGGTCGTGTCCTGTCTTTGGCAGCCTTGTGATTGCGGAAATAAGCTCGACGTCAACCAGGTATGGTCGATCGAGCCATAACCATTGATCAATGTTGAATTTCAACATAACCCTTGATGAAGGCTGATATATCACAATGTGAATGTTAAATGACACATTATTAATTTGTCACGTCTTAGGTTGTTTAATTGTATATCATGTTTTAACCCTTAATGAATGTCATAATTGGACATAACCCTTTGTCTTATTAGGTGTATAACCCTTGATCAATGTCACAATGCAACATAACCCTTAATGAACATCACAATTGATATACATCACAATGTGAAGGTCGATTGTCACATTATTAATGTGCCACATCTTGGGTTGTCACATTATTAATGTGTCACATCATGGGCATTGTCACTACATACCATTTTTTATAAACATCAGAATGTGACATAACCCTTGATGAATGTCACAATGCAACACAGCCTTAACAAACATCAAAATCCAACATAATCCTTGATGAATGACAAATTTAACAAAATTAATCTATTACACCTTGGGTTTTATTAGTGTATATCATTTTTTAATCCTTAATGGATGTCAGAATGGGACATAACCCTTTGTCATATGAGACATATAACCCTTTCTCAATGTCACAATGCAACATAGCCATTGATGAATGTTGCAATGAAGCATAACGCTTGATATACATCACAATGTGAACATCAAATGTCACACTGTTAATGTGTCACATTTTAGGTTATTTCAATGTATATAATTTTTTATCCCTTAATGAATGCCATAATTCGACACAACCCTTTGTCATGTTATACATATAACCCTTTATCAATGTCGCAATGCGACATAACCCCTGATGAACATCGTAATGCAACATAACAATTGATATGGATCACAATGTGAACGTTGAATGTCACATATTGGGTTTTTGTGAGTGTATATCATTTTTCAATCCTTAATGAATGTCAAAATGGGACATAACCCTTTGTCATATTAGACATATATCCCTTGATGAATGGCATAATGTAACATAACACTTGATATACATCACAAAGTGACATAGTGCTTGGTGAATCTCAAATGTCATAGTATTAATGTGTCATAACTTGGGCATTATCGTCGTATACAAATTTTTATAAACATCAAAGTACGACATAACCCTTGATGAATGTCAATACAACAAAACCTTAATAAACATCAAGATGTAGCATAATCCTTGATGAATGTCAAATGTCGCATTATTAATATGTTACATCTTCGATTTTGTTAGTGTATATCGTGTTTTAATCCTTAATGGATGTTAGAATGAGACATAATGGTAGTTTTCAGTATTGTTTTTAGGTGTCTCATTTAAAGGAGAATTAAAAGGAAGAAATCCATTTAACCTTTGCATTTTGCACCCATGGTAACATTAAAATACAAATGTTTCGTCAAATTTGGATCGTGTAATATAAAATATGCTTAGTTTTATATGCGAAACATTTCTTTTTTTTTCAGAGGAAAAATTACCAGTCTTTGATATTCATATAGAATCAAAAGACATCATTAACAGTTACAATAAGGCTGTTAAAAAACAGCTCCCAGTACAGCCACTCAATAGTGGGTTATCTTTACAACAGTAAATCAATCTAGAAGCATACAGAAGACAGCACTCAAAATTGCATACCAGCCAGCCATACAAACAAAAAACTGCAAGTAACATATCACTAGCAGCATGCTGAAATAATGTAACAGCCAGCATTCATAAAATAAAGTTAAGCGAAACTAAGTCTGAATCTCAACAGACTTATTCATCCCTCCTGATAAATCAGGTCAGAATTTTACTTTCTGTATCCATTAAACATATCGATCCAGGCAAGCACAACAACATGCTGAAAATATCTCAAAACAGGGAACAAAAAAGTAAATACTGATCATATGACTGGATGCTGTAAAAGGAGAATTTACAGCCATCAAAAGAAAGCAAAATGCCCCTCACAAAAAAGTATCCCATCCATGTATTCCTTGTAGATACCAGAACCCAAATCCAAAGATAGTGCCTTCTTTGAAAGTTCATCAGCAAGTATGTTGTGTTCCCGGTAGATATGATTGATGGCCACAGAAGGTACCAGTTGTAACATGGAGAAAATATCTTTGCACCAGTGTTTCAATGAGGGTATATTAAGGGCCGACAGTCTAGTGACCCATGATATAACCACCATTGAATCACCAAATATCTTCTTTATGGGCAGTCCCATCTGGATGATCGTTCTAAGCAGAGACCAAAGTGCCATCAGTTCTGCTCTAGTGTTGGTTCCAATACCACAGCCCACCGAGAAACAATAGTAATGGGTTTCACTTATATAGATCACAAACCCAGCACCCCCCAGCTTTCTTTGAGCTGCACCATCAAAATACCCTACAGGAAAGTCATGAAGAGGCTGTGGACCAATCTTTCTGATCTTTTTTTTGCAGGAAGGAACAAGGTAGTGGGCACACAAATCTTCAATTTTGTAAATGAGATAAGTGGCGGATGGTGTGAAATTCTCAAAAATACACAGATTGCGGAGGAGCCACAATGACCAGAATATGAAGATAGGGAGATATCGGATAGGATCAGAAAAAGCAGTGGAGTCAAACCAATGTTTCAGGAATGATTGAACGGTGTGTGGACAGTTGGTGGAGCCCAAACGAATCGAGAAATGTGTGAAGATGTTAGTCACAAAAGGACACCTAATAAATAAATGTCCACAGTCCTCAGAGTCATTTACACAAAGTACACATCTACTAGGACCATAGAACCCTCTAGATAGTAAATGGTCCCAAGTAAGAATTCTGTCATTGATCAAGAGCCAAGTAAAGCATATAATCTTCAAAGGAATCTTCAAAGACCAAAGCTGAAGACAAATCTGGTTATGATCAACCCTTAAATATTTTGAAGCCAAACATTCATAACCCTTTGCTGCACTGATAGAGCCCACAAATTGCCCAGTAGACCACAGAAGTAAATCTGCTTCCTCATTTATGCTGATCCGGTTATATTCTAAGCCACTTGTATATGTACTCCAAAGTATACTCCATTCATCACATAAATCTAATTCCTCAGCAGTAAACCAGTGTCCCGTCTCATGATTTATAGCCTGGGCAAGAGTGTTGATGCCATAATCTTCAAGGTAGGTTCTAAGTTCAATTGGCAATATGTATGTACAGCCAAGTCCAACAATTGGATCCACCCCAACTCTGACCTCAGTGCCTTGACCCACATGCCAAATTAATCCTTGTCCAATCCATTTCAGAGTGATAATGAATCCCATCCAAATACGAGAAGTGTTATTATATCTGAATAGTTTTTTCCTGAACCAGTTTTGGATCGACATATGCTTCATATACTTAGTCCTAATAAGCTGATTCCAAATACCAGTTGTATTCAAGCATACCAGAAGTTCTTCATTCTCAATGATATGCAGAAAAGGGGCAAGTTTTTGATACCCCAGCCCCCTATGGAGATGGGCCGTGCCAGTAGTTGCCAATCAACCAGATGAAACTTCTTTGTAACAGCAGATGAACCCCATAGGAAATTGAAGATAAGTTTCCTGAGCATGTCCAATATGGATGTTGGGATAGAGAACAGTGAACACCAATAGACTGGGAGGCTGGTAAGAACAGCGCGGATAAGTACCAATCTACCCCCCAAGGACAAGTACCTGTTTGTCCAATGTTTCACACGGGATTCAAATATTTTAATGAGCCAAAGCCAGTCCTTAACAAGATATCCCGAAGGCTTCAAGTAAAAACCCAGATAAGTGAAACCAAGGACAAGGTGTTCAAATCGGAAAGGCAAAAAGTCAGATACCCCTCTCAATATGCAATCCTTCACATTATAGTGCAGAAAACAGGATTTGTCCATATT
>LPNX010816997.1:71634-93065 GCA_001517045.1 Pseudotsuga menziesii | reverse complement strand
AAATAATGTTTTAATTTTAATTTATTGTGAACATTATTTTATTACTAAAATTAAAATAAAAGTATATTAACTAAAATATAATAAAAACAAGAGCCACCAAGTAGCAATGTCACCGCATTTGGTAACAATTATGGTTGTTAGATAAAATCTATAAAAATAAGAACTACTGTTATTAAACAAAATCTATAAACATAAATACATTGTTTAGTAAAGGCTAACCTAACCTGAATGCAATCGCTTGTTATTTATCAGTCTGAATCATAAAGCTGACATATAAATTCCAAGGAGCATAGGTCCATATGTTGAAGCAAACATTGTAGAATTTTCTACACATTGTAGGAGAGTATTGTGGTTTCCCTTGATATTTATCAATCTCAATCATAAAGCTGACATATATATTTCATTGAGGATAGGTCCATAAATCAACATCATAAATTTGTGCTATGATTGTATTTCATGGAGCATAGGTCCATAAGCCATCAATTATGGTTAACGAGGTGTCTTAAGTTTACATTACAGCTTACAAGCATACATTATATATTCTTATTTAAATTTTAATAAATAAAAACATTATAATATAATGCATTTGTATTTCGTCCTTTCCTTTTAAAGAATTCAGAAGAGTGGATTCATTAGTAATCAAGATTATGTGGGGGAACGAATTCATCGAGCTGATTTTATATTAACCAACTTTAACAAACTTTAAAAAGATCAAAGTTTTATTTTATATTATATTATATATATATTTATATTTATATTGTACTATGCCCTATGGCATAAGGCAAGCTGCTCAGTTATAGGGTTTCTTCCTAATCTCCGCATTTATGAGTTTTAACATGACATTGGTCACATGGCCAACATACATTACTTCCATCGTATGATGCATTTAGGAAAACAACATATGGAGATGGAACGGTTGTATTGTGAGACCATTTTGCCACAATCTGGATAAGGATTGCCTTAGATATGACAACATTCAAAACAAATATAGCTAAATATTTAAAGCAAATATATTATTATAAAATAAATATAGCTAAACATTCAAAATAAATATAATATTATAAAGAAAAAATACCTTCTTCTTTCATAGCAGACAAAAGAATCGCAAATTCACAGACGAAAGAATCGCAAATTCATAGACTTATGAATTTGTTAAAAAAAACCTCTTCTTTCATTGTAACATAGTAAAGATGCTGAAAACATAGTCTATCTGTCTATAGAAACAGAAGCTTACACGCTATCATTGTAAAGATGCTGAAAACAAAGAAAAGACGGACAGAAATGGCAAGTTAAAAGATTATAAAAGTTCAACACAACTGATCTCCAATATGTATGAAGTTTAAAAAAGACTAAACACTGCAATGCAAAGCAAATATATAGTAATTATGGCCAAGGAAATCACAAACAAAAGAAACAAATGATAATGCTGTAATAAGTACTTACAATGACAATGACATCGTGAAGTAGCTGTAATAAGTACTTACAGAGGGAGTCTCCGATTTGAAATCTGTGCCTTTCCGCCCAATCGTTGTAGCTGACATCGGCCGATCGAGATCCAGATCCATTTCCCGGGGGCACTCCCCAGCCTTTCTTCCCGCCTACTCTGTACACAAACGCTTCTGTGCTCTCTAGGGCCAAGAAAAAATAGAAAATACCAACCCATGCGCTGTATCGCGCCATTGTTATGGCCATCCAAATTCTCACACAGGCAGGGAAGCAATGAAGTTTGCAAAATAACTGCAACTCAAGTAGCGATCGAGCTCTATCGCTGGTGGGGAATCAAGAAAGGTATTTGTAAGTCGTGATGCCTGCATTGCATGCCTCGAGGAAGTGCAGTTGCAGTACTTTGTTGTTACCATGTTATTAGTTTTTCATGCAATTTTATTTATATACTGATCATAATCCCAATTTTAAATTTTAATTTTATTTATTAGTGGGACTGTGAGAACACTTGCAGTACTGTTGTTAGTATGTTTTTTAGTGATTTTATTCTTATTGCATGCGCTTACAGCTTGGATACTGCATTTAATATTAAAATTTTAAAAATAATTAACAACCAAATTATTTGGCCTTGAGATTAAGAATGAGTTGTTTGAAGCTCAATTTTGGACTTCTTTTTGGACTTGGCTAGCTAAAATGTTAATGTTACTAAGTTTTAACTAATACATATAGTAAACTAAATGTTAATTCTTTTACCACTAAATAAGAATACAGTTTTAATAAAAAGAATCACTTAATGCATATAATCAACTAATGGTTAACAATGAGTTTATGAGTTTGTTTATGCTTTTTCAAGCCAATTATATTGTCTAGATTGATTTTATTCCTATTCCATGTGGGGCTTAGAGCCTGGATACTGCACTTAATTCTAAAATTTTAAAAGTAATTAACAACCAAATTATTTAGCCTTAAGATTAAGAATAATGAGTTTTTTGAAGCTCAAATTTTGACCTCTTCTTTGACCTGGCTAGCTAAAATGTTAATGTTACTGAGTTTTAACTAATGCATATAGTTAACTAAATGTTAATTTTTAGAGTTTGACCATTATTTGGTTTTGGCTCTGTTGAGGAATGGAAGGCTTTCAAGGAAATTCTAGATATATTTTGTGAAGCTTCTGGCATGAGTATAAATATTAATAAATCCAGTTTCCTTCATAATGACCTCGATGCGGATTTCCTTCAAAATTTAGCTGGCATTTTTCCCTACAGAATTGATTTGCTATCTAAAGGATTTGTTTATCTTGGTTGCTATCTGAAGCCTTCTCCTTACTTAATAAGAGATTGGCTCTGGCTTGTTGCTAAATTTGGAAAAAGGATTTCCCATTGGACCAATCGAATGATGTCTTTAGGAGGCTGACTTGTTCTCATTCGCTCAGTCCTCACGAGTATCCTAGTTTACTGGTTATCCCTCTTTCCTATTCCGGCAAGCATTCTTGACAGACTGAGGAAGCTTATCTTCTCATTCCTCTCGGGTTCCTCAACAAATAAATCTAAATTTCATCTCATGAATTGGAAAGAGCTGGCCCGTCCGATTTCTCAGGGAGGTTGGGGGATCAAACACTTACCCAGATTCAGCCTTTCTTTACGATTGAAAAGTTTCTGGATGGTGCTAAATAGTTCTCGCATCTGGAATAAGCTCATCTCAGTAAAATACTTGAAGAATAGACCTGTCCATATCTGGTTAAGAGGAAAAAGATATGCTATTCAAAATGTCTCTATTTTATGGAGAGGGTTTGTTGAACCTTTGTCGTGGATGGGCAAAGGTGTGATCTGGAATGTTGGAAATGGATCTTTTGTTCAGATTGGGGTTGATTCCATGGTAGGTTTTGGATCAAATTACATTCTGCCAGCTGGTTTACGGGAGTATTTAGAAGATTTTGGTATTGTTACATTAAATCAGGCAAGAAATCTTACCTTTTCAGCTTCTTCTTACTGGTTTTCAGCTGCTGATTTAGACCTTTGTAATGATTGGAAATTACATTGGGAAAGCTATGTTCGGGGTTTGGAATATGGCAGAATATTTTTATCAGAACAAGATGATTCTCTTCTCTGGTCTCATTCAAATTTTGTAGGCTCCTTATCTGCTGCTAAAGGATATGACAACATCTCTTTCAGTTGTTTTGAGACTCCAGACCCTTCGCTGGAATTCCTTTCGCATCAACGTATCCCCCTGAAAATTATCTGTTTTACATGGCTCGTCATTAAAGGGCGTATCTTAACCTGGGATCAACTACAGAGAAAAGGATTTTAGGGGCTAAGCAAATGCATCCTTTGTGGAAATAATTCGGAAGATATACCCCATCTCTTTTTATCGCGCCTTATCAGTTTGAGAACTTTCTCTTACTTTGCTGATAAATTTGGTGTTGTATTTCCCACCCAGGACTCGGTCTCCTCTCTCTTGATCCATTGGTTTAACTCCCCCTTTAGCAAGGATGCCTATAGATATCTGCCTTTTTTCATATTATGGATTATTTGGAACCTTCGAAACAAGTGTGTCTTTGAAAAGTGGAAACCTGCTCTTCCAGCCTTATTCATTAGAGTTGAAGGCCTCTTAAACACTTATCCCGCTCCCACTAAATCTTTGAAGATCCGGAATGTTGGTTCCAAACCTGCTCTGACCTTTCCCTATGGATTTTTTGATGGGGCCTCTGCAACAAATATATGTGGTTCAGGATGTGTTCTTTATCTGAATGATCAGCATTATTTCTGTTTTTCCATTGGTTGTGGTCTTGGTACAAATACAAGAGCTGAACTTTTGGCTACTTGGGCTATTCTCAGAATAAGTCAGTTGATGGGTATTCCAATTCAGTTTATATTTGGTGACTCTTTGATTATTATTTCTTGGCTTAATCGATCGTCGGCACTTGATGTTCCCACTCTGATGCACTGGGGAAAAGATATAAGAAAATTGCTTCTTTTGGCTCAGGTGATCTTCAAACACATTTTCCGAGAGCATAACTCCCTGGAAGATGGACTCTCAAAGAAGGATTTAAATTTGGATTTGGGTCATGGTTCTTTCTCAGAATTTTTGGATGTCAAGGTCATCAATGAAGGACAATTTGTCCTATTTTAATGCTGAGTTTTTTCAGCCATCAGTTGCTATCAATATTTATTGGTGCTTTCTATAAGGAAGGGAAGCAATGAAGTTTGCAAAATAAGGGAGGGAAGCAATGAAGTTTGCAAACTAACTACAACTCAAGTAGCAATCGAGCTCTATCGCTGGTGGGGAATCAAGAAAGGTATTTATAAGCCGTGATGCCTGCATTGCATGCCTCGACGAAGTGCAGTTGCAGTACTTTGTTGTTACCATGTTATTAGTTTTTCATGCAATTTTATTTATATACTGATCATAATCCCAATTTTAAATTTTAATTTTATTTATTAGTGGGACTGTGAGAACACTTGCAGTACTGTTGTTAGCATGTTTTGTAGTGATTTTATTCTTATTGCATGTGGTGCTTACAGCTTGGATACTGCATTTAATACTAAAATTTTAAAAATAATTAACAACCAAATTATTTGGCCTTAAGATTAAGAATGAGTTGTTTGAAGCTCAATTTTGGACTTCTTTTTTGACTTGGCTAGCTAAAATGTTAATGTTACTGAGTTTTAACTAATACATATAGTAAACTAAATGTTAATTTTTTTACCACTAAATAAGAATACAGTTTTAATAAAAAGAATCACTTAATGCATATAATTAACTAATGGTTAAAATTGAGTTTATGAGTTTGTTTATGCTTTTTCAAGCCAATTATATTGTCTAGATTGATTTTATTCCTATTCCATGTGGGGCTTATAGCCTGGATACTGCACTTAATACCAAAATTTTAAAAGTAATTAACAACCAAATTATTTAGCCTTAAGATTAAGAATAATGAGTTGTTTGAAGCTCAATTTTTGACCTCTTCTTTGACCTGGCTAGCTAAAATGTTAATGTTACTGAGTTTTAACTAATGCATATTGTTAACTAAATGTTAATTTTTAGAGTTTGAAGATTATTTGGTTTTGGATCTATTGAGGAATGGAAGGCTTTCAAGGAAATTCTAGATATATTTTGTGAAGCTTCTGGCATGAGTATAAATATTAATAAATCCAGTTTCCTTCATAATGACTTGGATGCGGATTTCCTTCAAAATTTATCTCGCATTTTTGCCTACAGAATTGATTTGCTATCTAAAGGACTTGTTTAGCTTGGTTGCTATCTAAATCCTTCTGCTTACTTAATAAGAGATTGGTTCTGGCTTGTTGCTAAATTTGAAAAAAGGATTTCCCATTGGACCAATCGAATGTTGTGTTTAGGAGGCCGACTTGTTCTCATTCACTCAGTCCTCACGAGTATCCCAGTTTACTGGTTATCTCTCTTTCCTATTCCGGCCAGCATTCTTGACAGACTCAGGAAGCTTATCTTCTCATTCCTCTGGGGTTCCTCAACAAATAAATCTAAATTTCATCTCACGAATTGGAAAGAGCTGGCCCGTCCGATTTCTCAGGGAGGTTGGGGGATCAAACACTTACCCAGTTTCAGCCTTTCTTTAAGATTGAAAAGTTTCTGGATGGTGCTAAATAGTTGTGGCATCTGGAATAAGCTTATCTCAGTAAAATACTTGAAGAATAGACCTATCCATATCTGGTTAAGAGAAAAAAGATTTGCTGTTCAAAATGTCTCTATTTTATGGAGAGGGTTTGTTGAAACTTTGCCGTGGATGGGCAAAGGTCTGATCTGGAATGTTGGAAATCGATCTTCTGTTCGGATTGGGGTTGATTCCATGGTAGGTTTTGGATCAAATTACATTCTGCCAGCTGGTTTACACGAGTATTTAGAAGATTTTGGTATTGTTACATTAAATCAGGCAAGAAATCTTACCTTTTCAGCTTCTTCTTATTGGTTTTCAGCTGCTGATTTAGACCTTTGTAATGATTGGAAATTACATTGGGAAAGCTATGTTCGGGGTTTGGAATATGGCAAAATATTTTTATCAGAACAAGATGATTCTCTCCTCTGGTCTCATTCAAATTTTGTAGGCTCCTTATCTGCTGCTAAAGGATATGACAGCATCTCTTTCAGCATCTCTATTTCACACCCAGGACTCGGTCTACTCTCTCTTGATCCATTGGTTTAACTCCCCCTTTAGCAAGGATGCCTATAGATATCTGCCTTTTTTCATATTATGGATTATTTGGAACCTTCGAAACAAGTGTATCTTCGAAAACTGGAAACCTTCTTTTCCAGCCTTATTCATCAGAGTTGAAGGCCTATTAAACACTTATCCTGCTCCCACTAAATCTTTGAAGATCCAGAATGTTGGTTCCAAACCTGCTCTGACCTTTCCCTGTGGCTTTTTTGATGGGGCCTCTGCAGCAAATATATGTGGTTCAGGATGTGTTCTTTATCTGAATGATCAGCATTATTTCTATTTTTGCATTGGTTGTGGTCTTGGTACAAATACAAGAGCTGAACTTTTGGCTGCTTGGGATGTTCTCAGAATAAGTCAGTTAATGGGTATTCCAATTCAGTTGATATTTGGTGACTCTTTGATTATTATTTCTTGGCTTAATCGATCGTCGGCACTTGATGTTCCCAGTCTTATGCACTGGGGAAAAGATATAATAAAATTGCTTCTTTTGGCTCCTTAGGTGATCTTCAAGCACATTTTTCGAGAGCATAACTCCCTGGCAGATGGACTCTCAAAGAAGGCTTTAAATTTTGGATTTGGGTCATGGTTCTTTCTCAGAATTTTTGGATGGCAAGGTCATCAATGAAGGACAATTTGTCCTATTTTAATGCTGAGTTTTTTCAGCCATCAGTTGCCATCAATATTTATTGGTGCTTGCTATAAGGGAGGGAAGCAATGAAGTTTGCAAAATAAGGGAGCGAAGCAATGGATTTTGCAAAAAATATAAGGGAGGGAAGCAATGAAGTTTGCAAAATAACTTCAACTCAAGTAGCGATCGAGCTCTATCGCTGGTGGGGAATCAAGAAAGGTATTTTTAAGCCATGATGCCTGCATTGCATGCCTCGAGGAAGTGCAGTTGCAGTACTTTGTTGTTACCATGTTATTAGTTTTTCATGCAATTTTATTTATATACTGATCATAATCCCAATTTTAAATTTTAATTTTATTTATTAGTGGGACTGTGAGAACACTTGCAGTACTGTTGTTAGCATGTTTTGTAGTGATTTTATTCTTATTGCATGTGGCGCTTACAGCTTGGATACTACATTTAATACTAAAATTTTAAAAATAATTAACAACCAAATTATTTGGCCTTAAGATTAAGAATGAGTTGTTTGAAGCTCAATTTTGGACTTCTTTTTTGACTTAACTAGCTAAAATGTTAATGTTACTGAGTTTTAACTAATACATATAGTAAACTAAATGTTAGTTTTTTTACCACTAAATAAAAATACAGTTTTAATAAAAAGAATCACTTAATGCATATAATTAACTAATGGTTAACAATGAGTTTATGAGTTTGTTTATGCTTTTTCAAGCCAATTATATTGTCTAGATTGATTTTATTCCTATTCCATGTGTGGCTTACAGCCTGGATACTGCACTTAATACTAAAATTTTAAAAGTAATTAACAACCAAATTATTTATCCTTAAGATTAAGAATAATGAGTTGTTTGAAGCTCAATTTTTGACCTCTTCTTTGACCTGGCTAGCTAAAATGTTAATTTTACTGAGTTTTAACTAATCCATATAGTTAACTAAATGTTAATTTTTAGAGTTTGACCATTATTTGGTTTTGGCTCTGTTGAGGAATGGAATGCTTTCAAGGAAATTCTAGATATATTTTGTGAAGCTTCTCGCATGAGTATAAAGATTAATAAATCCAGTTTCCTTCATAATGACCTGGATGCGGATTTCCTTCAAAATTTAGCTGGCATTTTTCCCTACAGAATTGATTTGCTATCTAAAGGCTTTGTTTATCTTGGTTTTTATCTAAAGCCTTCTGGTTACTTAATAAGAGATTGGCTCTGGCTTGTTGCTAAATTTGAAAAAAGGATTTCCCATTGGACCAATCGAATGATGTCTTTAGGAGGCCAACTTGTTCTCATTCGCTCAGTCCTCACGAGTATCCCAGTTTACTGGTTATCCCTCTTTCCTATTCCAGACAGCATTCTTGACAGACTCAGGAAGCTTATCTTCTCATTCCTCCGGGGTTCCTCAACAAATAAATCTAAATTTCATCTTATGAATTGGAAAGAGATGGCCCGTCCGATTTCTCATGGAGGTTGGGGGATGAAACACTTACCCAGTTTTAGCCTTTCTTTAAGATTGAAAAGTTTCTGGATGGTGCTAAATAGTTCTGGCATCTCGAATAAGCTCATCTCAGTAAAATACTTGAAGAATAGACCTTCCATATCTGGTTAAGAGAAAAAAGATTTGCTGTTCAAAATGTCTCTATTTTATGGAGAGGGTTTGTTGAAACTTTGCCGTGGATGGGCAAAGGTCTGATCTGGAATGTTGGAAATGGAGCTTCTGTTCGGATTGGGGTTGATTCCATGGTAGGTTTTGGATCAAATTACATTCTGCCAGCTGGTTTACGGGAGTATTTAGAAGATTTTGGTATTGTTACATTAAATCAGGCAAGAAATCTTACCTTTTCAGCTTCTTCTGACTGGTTTTCAGCTGCTGATTTAGACCTTTGTAATGATTGGAAATTACATTGGAAAATCTATATTCGGGGTTTGGAATATGGAAGAATATTTTTATCAGAACAAGATGATTCTCTTCTCTGGTCTCATTCAAATTTTGTAGGCTCCTTATCTGCTGCTATAGGATATGACAACATCTCTTTCAGTTGTTTCAAGACTCCAGACCCTTCGCTGGAATTCCTTTGGCATCAACGTATCCCCCTGAAAATTATCTGTTTTACATGGCTCGTCATTAAAGGGCGTATATTAACCTGGGATCACCTGCAGAGAAAAGGCTTTCAGGGGCAAAGCAAATGCATCCTTTGTGGAAATAATTCAGAAGATATACCCCATCTCTTTTTATCGTGCCCTATCAGTTTGAGAAATTTCTCTTACTTTGCTGATAAATTTGGTGTTGTATTTCCCACCCAGGACTCGGTCTACTCTCTCTTTATCCATTGGTTTAACTCCCCCTTTAGCAAGGATGCCCATAGATATCTGCCTTTTTTCATATTATGGATTATTTGGAACCTTCGAAACAAGTGTATCTTTGAAAACCAGAAACCTGCTCTTCCATCCTTATTCATCAGAGTTGAAGGCCTGTTAAACACTTATCCTACTCCCACTAAATCTTTGAAGATCCGGAATGTTGGTTCCAAACCTGCTCAGACCTTTCCCTGTGGCTTTTTTGATGGGGCCTCTGGAGAAAATATATGTGGTTCAGGATGTGTTCTTTATCTGAATGATCAGCATTATTTCTATTTTTCCATTGGTTGTGGTCTTGGTACAAATACAAGAGCTGAACTTTTGGCTACTTGGGTTGTTCTCAGAATAAGTTAGTTGATGGGTATTCCAATTCAGTTGATATTTGGTGACTCTTTCATTATTATTTCTTGGCTTAATCGATCGTCGGCACTTGGTGTTCCCACTCTGATGCACTGGGGAAAAGATATAATAAAATTGCTTCTTTTGGCTCCTCAGGTGATCTTCAAGCACATTTTCTGGGAGCATAACTCCCTGGAAGATGGACTCTCAAAGAAGGCTTTAAATTTGGATTTGGGTCATGGTTCTTTCTCAGAATTTTTGGATGGCAAGGTCATCAATGAAGGACAATTTGTCCTATTTTAATGCTGAGTTTTTTCAGCCGTCAGTTGCCATCAATATTTATTGGTGCTTGCTATATGTTTCTGTCTTGGTTAGAGTCCTCTCTGCTAGAAAGTTTTGCTCCGGAATTTTTGGTTGATGATCTCCTTCGATTCTATCATTTTTTATGACCTATTTTATATAGGAATGATGAGTAAAGTCTGTCATGATCAGACTTTAGTTCTTCTATCTTGGAGGATGCGGTATATTATTTGAACATTTCTGTTATTGCTGTGACATTCCGATTGCTGTCTGTTCTGACTGTGTTTTGCTCAGTCTACTGATACATATCTTTGCTGATTGCTGATTATTGAGTGCCCACTTAATTGGTGCTATGTAAAAGATGTCTTTTGATTCAATTGAATAACAAAGACTCGTATTTTTTCTTCTGAAAAAAAAAAGAATCACTTAATGCATATAATTAACTAATGTAATTAACTAATGGTTAACAATGGGTTTATGAGTTTGTTTATGCTTTTTCATCTATGACCTGTTGATTTTATGCCAATCGTTCAAAATTTGAAATAAACAATTATATTAAAAACTCTAAAAAATATAAGTTAGCTCATAAATGGATAACTCATACAAATACATGGATAAATCATAGCTAATGAATGGATAATGGAGAGTTCATGGAAAATAACTAGAAGAATGTGAGAAAAAAAAAGGTTTGTGATAACATGTAGCTAGGTATCGATAATATGAGGAATAAAAAAAATTCCAAAATATCTTAAACTTTTCACAATTATCTCCCAACAATTTAATACATATCCATTTAATCCATATACACAAACTATATGGGTGAGCTAGTATAAGGTTAAAATGTTTAGTTTTTCAAAATATATTACCAGAATGATATGTTTAATGTTAATAAAAAAATTTAATTTAGAGATAGATCAAAGATTTCAAATTAAAAACAATTTGAAATTATAAAAGTTATAAGTTAGCTCATAAATGGATAACTCATAAATGGGAATATGAAAACACTTGCAGTAGTGTTGTGAGCATGTTAGTCATAATGAGAGCCGATGAATTGTAGTGATTTTATTCCTATTCCATGCGGGTCTTACAACCTGATACTAAATTATTAATGGTTACCAATATGTTTATGGGTTTAATAAATTTTAATATAAATTTTAAATGATTATAATTATTTTATATTTTAAAATTAAATTTTATAAACAAAATGCTGTATATATCGAGGTTATATGGAATAATATATTTTATTAAATGTTAAAACTTTTAATTTTAATTTTAATGGTGTTTTAGAATTGATATAAAGTTATAAGTCTTTAATAATTACGCTTGTTAACCCTTATTTTTCCAAGTGTTATAAAGCTATTACATTTCACTGTAGTACATGTGTAATGAGAAATATTTAAAATAGCAGAATTTAACATAAATAAAAGATCATAAAATTTAATTTAGGTTAAATATAATCTAAAATTTGTTAAAACCCTCTAATGCTTATTTAAAATTTGTTTGTCCCTAACAACTCATGATTTTATGATTGGGATCTTTTGAAAACTATATTATTGCCAATATTCTATTTCTACAATCATTCATACTTTCTACTAGATTGCTAGAAATGCAGATGCTCTTCCATGGTTCATGATCCGGGAATCAATTATTCAATTCTCTAATTCTACATTACAACACTTTCTTCTTCATAAATATCTTGTTTGTGGGAGATTTACATGCCAAAATAGAATCATCATTAAACCCAGTTGGGGTTCCATCCCTATAGCCTAGCCTGGATACTGCACTTAACACTAAAATTTTAAAAATAATTAGCAACCAAATTCTTTAGCCTTAAGATTAAGAATAATGAGTTGTTTGACGCTCATTTTTGGACCTCTTCTTAAGAAAAATGAGTTTTAACGTCAGCAATTTCTTCCAGGACTTCGAAATCCAATGGCTACCTGCACTGATACTAAGGAAAAATATAATACTGATTCCACACATCTTTTTTATTTTATACATTAGGATTTGATCAAATTTTAGGTTGCAATATGACCATGGCATTCTCATCTCCATTGAAGGGTGTGGGATCTCCATTGAAACGAAGCAGTGTGCTCAGATTATAAGATTCGGAGCACAAGAAATTTTGTAGTCAGATTATACATTTCTGCATTATTCTTTTCTGTTTAAAATCTAGATTCCGATTCTCATCCTTCACAAGTCATAAATATAACATAAAATTAACAAACAGATCATTACTTCTTCCCTCTATAAACTGTTTGGCATATTACAAAAATTCAGTCACTTTGAATGAGTTGGCTGCATGAACATTATAGATTGCTCTTACTAGCTAAATTAATGTCCCGTTTTATGTTTTATGATACAACAGTATTTATTTTGATCAAAAACTTGGGAATATCACCCAATTATTTTTTTATAGAAAAATATTTTTTTAAGTTTCTATTTTTATTTATATAATATAATAAATTATAAAAATATTTAATTTCTAATATATATTAATATAATTATACAATAAAAATGATAATAAACTTAATTAGGGAAAGTTAAAACAACAGAGTTCTCTTAAAGAAGGCATTTTGATATATTAATTTCAACATAGATCCTTGAGAAAGACATTCACCATGTTTTTTTTGTTTGAAGGCTATATAAATGAAATTTACCAATGTAATTTCCAATTTTTGCAACATATCTAGAGGATAGAATTCGAAGGGAAGGTTGGGATCCTTAGTGGCATCCATAATAGCCATAAAGGTAGTGGTCCAATAGTGGCATCCTTATCCAAATAAATGTTCAAAGGCATAAACCCTTAGTTGGAAAAGTTGGATCTAAGAGATATTTGATCCCTCCTCCCGCAAACCTCCTTGAGTGCAATACCTAAGAAGAGGTTTTCACCTTGGGAGATTTGATCCCTCTCGACCCTTAATAGAGCCTAGGATTTGGATCTAGGCCTGTATATTTTGAAATTAAATTTTATAAAAAAAAATTGGTGTATATGGAAGTGAAATAGAATAATATATTTCATTGAATGTTAAAACTTTTATTTTTATTTTTATGGCATTTTAGAATTGATATGAAGTTAAAAAATGTTTTTATATATTAGAGTGACACATTTGAGTGGTGAATGCAGAATGCTTATAGATAAAGAGTGGTATATCTGAGCTTTAAAATGATATTTATGTTTCTATTGTCCACTCATGTAAGTAGTAGTAAGTTTTTAATAAGAATTTTTGAGCTATTTTTGAGCTCTTCAAAGAACACTTTTGGACTAGCTTCAAAGTTTGTTGATTTTGTATAGCAAGTCTTAAATTTTTGGAAAGTTTCATAATCATGCTTCTTTATTAAGCAAGGTATTTCCTCACATCTTTGATAAAAGATGATGGCATTTTATTCCTTATTATTTCTCTCAAACAGATTGTAAAGGCTCTTTAACTTTGATTATGCTTGAATATTAGGTTAAAGTTGTTGTTTTGTTTTTCTAGAAAAAAAAAAGTTTTTTATTTATACCCCTCTCTATATTTAACCAATTTGTTTGCTAAGTGTTGTAGAGCTATTATATTTCACTCTAATACATGTGTAATGGAGAAATATTTAAAATCGTAGAATTTAACATAAACAAAAGTTTATAAAATTAAATTTAGGTTAAATGTAATCTAAAATTTTGTTGGGCCCATGATAGAAGGGCATAACTCATATAGTATTCTACCTAGGTTAGGGAAAAAGAGTACAAGGAAGAAGAAGAAGGAGTTGCGACATAGGAAACAACATAAAGGGAAAAGGGAAGGATTATGCGACAGAAGAAGGAAGAAAAGAAGAAAGGAAAAGTAAAGGTGCGGGAAGGAGAAGTTGCACCAGTTTGTAAGATATAATGGAAGTACAAAGCACAGGATGTCACGACATGGAAAAATATCCATGGAAGTAGGGGTGCAGACAAGATAACGGACATAAAGTGATAGTAAGTAATAATGGGGAGAAACAACATCCCTTACCGATCATGGGTACGAGTTTGGCTAGAGGCAGAAGAACCACATGCATAAGGAATTTTTGTAAGTCAGGACGATGGCGCCTCTTTGTTCATAATTTGCTAGAATAGGAAAGATAGTCTGTGGGATGAGGATAGTAAGTCAGCTGAGCTAGCGACTGTAGCTGAGTCTTTTAGACTCTGTATGAAGTCATGATTGAGTCTGTAACAAGCATGTATGGGAATATACCAAGTTTGTAAAAAGGATATAAAAGGAGAAACCCAAGTTGTACATGGGTTAGCCAGTCAATCAATTAGCCTATTATCTAGTTTGTGTTTAGATTCTTTTGAGCTGAGTAGAGGATACAAAATTTGTGAGTAGGTGACATTGGATCTCTCTGTGCATAAGAGTAAGTGGATCTGCAGTTGAGTACCCAGACAAATAGAGAAGGTCGAGTCGATCTAGGCTGTGTGTGGATCACTAAGTAGGAGTAGAGTAGAGTGATAAAGATAAAGAAAAATAGAGAGAATGAGAGGGAGAAGAAGTCTTTATAGATAGAAAAGAATATCTTGAACAACGTCTATAGCTCTATGTACAAATAAAAGGTGCATCTATTTTCTCATGCCAATGCCAGATGAAGAGCACCTTATGGTTTTTTCTCAAATGGGTTTCCACGTTATATGTTGTGTATATGCGTGAAGGATTGATAGCTTAGATAAATGCATATTTACTGTGTTAGTGATTGATTGATTATTGTGCTTAAAGAAGATAATTGTTCGAATGTTGTAGTATGAGTAATGAATATATGTTGTGATGACTGTTCACTATGCAATTGTTTAAGGCTACGTAATTAAGGGCATCCAATACTTTGGTATTGCTATCTAAAGTGAAAACCACCAACCCATCCTCATGGTCTTCGTGGAAACTTTGGTGTCAAGCCAAGGGCTTAAACAACCTCCCACATAAACTGAGGAAACATGGTTCTCGTAGTTACTCATAAGAACTGAGATATCTCAGGTGAGAGGGAATTTGTTTCACAGGTGCTACTGGATGGGCTCTGCTCCATCGGGCCAATATATTGGGATTTGTTGCACTGAATAGAGAGAAGGGACTTAACCTGGGTCATAGGGGGAGAAAGGAAAACAAATAGTTTCATTTCCAGGAGCTTAAACTATGTGTTGATGGATATGCTCTTCTGGCATCCCACGAAACCGAAGATCCAAAGTTGGGTGGATGCAAAAGAGCTAGATTTTGCACAAAAAGAAATTGAAGGATCTCGGTGGACGCTGACAAAGTGGTTAGAATAGTACATATATTCAGACATCCATGAGATTTTATTTTCTGAGTTCCCCATTGTGTTGTATGAATGGTTTTCTAAGTTGAAAACCCATAAAAATAAATCTCAAGGAGGGGATCCGACCAAATGGACTTCGTTTTGAATTGAGCGGCTGAAAAAGAATCAATAACCGTATATCAAGGGTTATGGAATTATGCGTAGACAATATCATAGAGGGATATACCACTAAGTTCGTCGTTGACACAATAACCTCATACAGTGAGGATGAATTTTTTTTTTCCAAGGACCACGCAGTAGATATCTTTCATCGTGGAAGACATGGATCAAAATGCTCATATGTGAAAAGGGAATTCTACGAATGATAGATTGAGAAACAAGGGTGGCTATTCTTCAACAAAACCCTGGAGTGAGATGTTCTGAGGAGAAGGTGGAACTAAACTAGACTCTAGATTTTTTGAAGCAGAAGGAGATTCAGGTTCGACAAAAGGTGAAAAACTCTATTTGGACGAGGCAATTGCAACACATAACAAGAAGAAGAAGGCTACAAGCTTATGTCATACCTATATGAAGGCTCATTTGATGAGGAAGAAGTGTACTAGCTAATCTCAAAGGAAAACGCAGAATCTGAGGAGTCAACTAAAGCTCTAGAACCAGAATGTGTACTCAACTCACCAAGGGTGCCAGAGGTAAGGACGCGAGAACCATATCCAAGTACTTTTGTAAATACAAGAAGTACTAATGCTATAAATAGAGGACAAGGAAGTCTGACTAGTCCACATTTTGTTCCTACTAATACATTATCGATCAACCCAATGGCTAGAATTGAAATTAAGCTCCCGATATTCAATGGGAATGGGCTGGAAGACCGAGAAAAACATTGGTTTCTATGTGACGTCGTATAGATTGTACGATAGATCCATGACAAGGAAACAAAAAAAAGCACAAATGATTACGACTCTACGAGGTTGAGCGCTAGGCTGGTATATGAAGTTTTCCATAGCACCAGTAGGAGTGGTCCCAAAAACACTCAATGAGATTTGACTCAGATTGATTGATGAATTTAAGAAACCGAAGTATGAATCACAATGTATCACTGAGATCAAGGAGATGAAGCAGCTATTGACAGAGCTTGTTTGGGATTTAAATGAGAGATTTAAGATGTTAATGACCAGGGTCAGTTTTTAAATGTTAGATGTGCAACACAAAAAATGGTTCATCACCTCCTTGTTGCCACACAATCAAACACCTTTGATGAAAAAAAAATTGTGTTGCAGACAGAGGCTCTGTAGATATCCATGAAGTTAGAAGCCTCACCAGCTAAAGCCGATGGCTTAGGCCGTATCCAAATTTAGTCATAGCTGGCCAATCTTACGGTGCAACTCTAGGAAATCAAAAGAGGAAAATAATTTCAAGAAGAAATATGGTGTACCAGGTGCAGAACAAATGGGAACCATAAGGATAATTTCCTGGCGCTCATGAATTATGTCGCAGGAGGTGCCCCAAACCCATTAAACACCCAAGGCATTCCTTGGTGCAGAGTATGCCAGACTAGAGGTCCCAAGTTCGAGGAATGTATGTACGTACAATAGATTTTAAGTGCACCTACTACTCTGTATTGTAAGCTTTGTAGATCAGTATGACATGATGAAAGGGATTGCAGATCCTTCCAACTGCTCCAGGAAAAAACGATAGATACCTACCTAATGAAGAATGAGGAACAAATGCAAGTTGAACGAGCACAACCTCAGTATTGGGTCTATGTAGTTTCAACAACAATATCCTCAACCGCAATACCATCTAAACCAGTATCCTCGATAAAAACAATACCCTCCAAAAAGGGAGGGTGGGAACTTTAGAGGTCATTTTTCCCGAAATTGTCAAATTCCTGCAAAAACTTGTACATATTGTAAAGCATTTGATAACATTGTAGAACAGTTTCTGCAGCTTATTGCAAAATGGAAGGATAGAACAATTGTTAACCCCAACTTGGTGCAGAATCAGAATCCAAACCCCAATCCAAATATCCAAATGATTTATGTTGACCCAAGACAACCCAACCTTGTTGTAGTTACAAGAGGAGGTTTTGCGATGGGAGAAGACCAAAATACATGACAAGGACACCCGCAGGTGCTACCTGTGGCCCAAAAGAAAGCTACGGTAGATGTCCAAAAAGAGAAGGAGGTATTCTTGAAGGCACGACAATATTTTTTTGATGCCAATCAACAGTGGACATCAGGACAAGTGCGAGCTATGCCCGAAATACTTGAACAACTAATCAGAAGGCTGCCCACTAAAAAGGTTAGTAATCTCAAAGATGTTTTCAATTTTTTTTAGCACTAATCCATGACCAAGATGATGTCATAGGGTTTTCATCACTCATAGAAGACAACACAATAGAGCTACGCCCTAAAATAAGAGTCAACCAAGTCGGAAGCAAACATAAGACAGGACGAGAGTTGTGAATGACTGTGCAGATAAGAGATTATGATATGAATTTTATCATACTCAAATTGGGATCAGATGTCAATATATTGACAAGACAAACATGGGAAAATATGAACAGACTGTGACTGGACTAGTCTCCTATTCAACTATGTCTTTCCAACCAATCGAAGGTGCTACCAATTGGTAGACTATTCCAAGTTCCCTTGGACGTTGAAGGCCTGAGAACATATGCAAAATTCGAGGTCATTAACATTTTTGATGAAACAAATACCCACCCTATTCTTCTATGGATTGATTGGTCTATTGATAACTAGACAATCATAAACTTCGAAAAAAGGATCCTATCTTTTGAGGAATCCGAAATGAGAGTGATTGCGCCCTTTGATCCCCTTGAAGGAAAACTAAATGTTGAGCCTGTGCATAGCGAAGGGAGAGAGAAGTATTTGGATCGGCTGTATAATGTCATTTATTCAAAGGATGACTATATTAACCCCACAACTGATGTAAACCTGAGTTGGTGCAGTGTCATCATGTGCACTTCCGAATCGGGAGAAGCCCTAGAAAATTGGCATAACAAGATGCACAAAGTATCATTGCGAAAATGTGCAAGGATCACAAAAGTCAGTTGAAAACTAGCAATCAAAGCAATCCCGTTTCCTACGTATGAAGGATTATCTAATTTGGAATCCTTCTTTGAAGAATTTGAAGAAAATATCACAGAATCGCAGCAACTGTCCGCTTTGGACTATGTGCTAAAAGTTATGCCCGCTAGATGGTGGTGTACACATAAAATTTTTATCTTTGACTGGCTCCAATGTAGAATACTGGTGGAGATCATATTTGGAAATAAATTTAGCTACACTGATCATAAATACACATGATTGTCAGATCCTGGAAAACATATTGAGTAATGTTGCATGACTTTCCAAGCATATCTGCGACATGAATTGGCTCACTGATTCATCCAAACCTTGGAAATGGTGCCAATAAGTTGGTACACTTCAAAGGAGCTGCAACAAGGAACTAGCGACTCAGTGAGTGGAAAAGTTTAACTGTAAACTTTACGCAAACATTTGAATTTACAAGTAAACAATCAACATTTGATGTGCACCACGGGTACTAAGAGGGACAACTTTTTAAGAGACACCCGTTGCAGCCACAAACCTCCATCAATGCAGCATTACTACGCATAACTAAGCCACATGCGATAATATCATGCATAATCTATTGGGTAGTGACCTAGCTGTCATAAGCCTCTTGTGTCAGAAGGAATGTACGAAGTGGAAAGAGATCACACATGTGAAGATGCATGACACCCTGTTAGAAAGGACATAAAAAAAATTGACAACGAGCTTTGTGGCATGCCAACCTACTGCTTAACAATAACTACTAATTCAGTGATAGGAAAGTAGTGGAATAATGAAAAAATCTTGGATCTAAGAACTAGGGTATGCCCATGCGACGAAAAGGATAGATTCCTCTCAAAAATTTTGAATTATACGTAGTATTCCTATCATCAGTTAGGGTATTTATTGCGCCTCATTACCCTGAATTAGACCTTGGAATACCAAGAAAAAGCACTACTATTGTGAGAAACTCTGAGCAACAAGTTGGTGATGTTATAGTATGGTCATATCTGTTCTAAAGCACAAGCACAGTTCAATCTGATCCTATAATACCTACCCCGATAATGGAAGATACTACTAGATATATCCCAACCCTAATGATCCCTCGTAATGAGAAAACCACCTCGAGAGTTAAGTCGAAGGTCGCTAAACCAATCTGGAAGGACAAACCAAGCCCATCAGTGCCTCAGTAGGAAAAACACACTAGCACCAGAAAGCGAAAGGAAAAATGAGTAACACCCCCGGAGGCATTCATGCCCTCAACTGATTTTGAGAGAAGAAAATTATTGCCACCATATGTTTCACCTCGACGCAGAAATGTAGCCATAGTTTTCATCCTGAAGAAAGGAAAGGCTCCACTACGAGCGTCTTCAGTACCAGAGGGTGTGAAGGTAGTAAAATATATTTTACCTAAAGTACAAAGGCTATATTATGGTGACCATGACACCAAGATGCAACTAGATTTAGACCGTGAACATTATACGAAAATGATGCAAGACACACCATAGGTGCCTCGCAGATATGTTATACAGGAATGGTATGAAAAGATGGAGAAGTATGACATATTATCATCTTTATACATGCCACATTTTGGGTGCGGTACCCAAGTTAACACGTGTTAAGTAGTTATTACTACTTTTCCATGATGCAGTTCTTTGTCTAGGAAAATACATGCATGTGACTATCGAGGTCATTGTTGCTATTGTAGGCCTGCCATCTATTGGAATGAACCTAGCACCACTGCTAAAAAAGGATCAAGAGGTATCCCTAGCTAAGCGAATGAAGGAAAATTTTTGTGTACAAAGACGTAAACGCGCATTGGTGATTAATACCATTAATGACCCCAATTATATCTTCGGCATGAAAGTATTAAAATCTAAGTTGCTCTACAAACTACGTCTAGATAAGTGTTCAGCAGGAGAAATTGCGCCTGGAGACATCTGCGTGGAAGGAGTTCTACTCAATTGGTGTTAATTCTTGTTGAAAGAGATTATTCGAGATGCCACTAAAGCACAAGAACAGGGCTGGGCGTTCCACTACTATTGTTGTTAATCCCAATCTCATTCATTGCATGGTCCAAACTAGAAGGATACTAGGGTGTTGACCAGGAAGTGCCCTGTCAAGAGGTGAGGTACTAGAACCTTTGGTTTAAGAAGGAGCACCCAGAATGACAACATGAGAGAAATATTGAATTTTTTATGCATGCAGAGGCTATATGCCATCAGGTAAAAAACATGTCCAAGATAGATGTTTCCAGTATCCAATAGTTTCATTCCATTATTAATTTTGAAGTGGTCCCACACAATGTTTACCTATAGCCACGACAACGACCTCAAGAGATAAAGATACAAGCTAACTTTATCATAACTAAGGATGAGGTCCAATAAATTATTAATAAATGGTTGGAAGTGTGGCATATTCAAGTACTTGAAGAACAGATCCAACGGCAAGATTGTACGGACCAAGAAGAGGAGGAAAGTGAAGAAGAAGACCACATGGGGAGTGGGCGATCTGATGAAAGTCGCACTCCCTCACCACCTACAGACCTAGTATTCAACCGTGATGAGGGGGAACCTCACGCAAAACAATATGAGGAGGGGGGACCTCAAGTAGACCAAGATGAGGAGGAGGAACCTCAAAAGCAGCAAGTGCAACCAAGAAGACCAAAGAAGAAGATGAAATATTACTGAATTGCAAACATTGTTAGCTTGGACAATGATGATATGCAATTGATGACTAACACAATTAATGAAGCTATGCAATCTAGTTTCATGTCTATAGGTGAACAACAAGAGGAAATTTTAGGTACAGTCATTGAGCTCCTTATGGTTCTT
>LPNX010816997.1:34543-49858 GCA_001517045.1 Pseudotsuga menziesii | reverse complement strand
GGAAACATCAAAGGTACAAAAATAGTCCATGGGGTCCAAAGAGTCTGCAAAGGGACATGCAAGGCCGTAAATGTGTGATCTATCATGTGTGGTAAAATCGGCTAAAACAGATGCCCCCTAATGTGTGAGGTCAGAGGGGTGATACGATGGCTGAAATACATTATAAGTCCATCCTAGAAGTGGAGTGATGAAGAACCAGGTGGAAGAAATAGCCATCCAACAATATAGTACAAATATCTCTGCATATGACTGCAAGCACATACATCAGTCCCGGATACATAAGAGTACAATGGCCATGAAGAGGCATGATACAAAATATGACATGTGTGGTCATGGCCACGTACAATATAGATAGATCAGAATCTCAATGATTAAGATACACAAAGGATCATGATCTCCATAAAAGATAAAGTTTACAATGGATCAAGATCTCCATAATGGTTGAAGATATCTGGCATACACTGGAATCAAGTCACAAGAGCTAAAATCTCATGAACACTGGAATGATCAAGGAGGTAGCATATATGAAATGCCACCAATATGGAAAGTCTCATACACAAACCGCTACGAGTGCATGTCGTAATATGTGAATAGAGGTGTTGAGTTTGAACATGGTAGTCCATCGTTTGATTACCGGTCATTGATGTATACCGTTAACAGATGCAAGATCACTCACCCACAATGAAAATGGGAATCAAGGTACTAGAGTGCAATCTAACAAGTGTGCATAAATGTGTTGAGTTCGAACACCTGGAAGAATCCGTCAATTAGGGGACATTGATGTATTCCCAAAACTATTGATGGCAAGAGAACCTACCACTGATTATTGTAAGTCTCAAGGAACTCAAATGACTCTAGAATCCTATCCAAGAATAAGTTATCTGAAGTCAATGGGATGAAATCCAATGGAAGGAGGGAATTAATGAATCCCCCATTATCCAACACATGGAACTTAGCAAAGCTGTATAATGTGGAAGGACTCGATCATAATGTGCTTGAGCTAGGACAAGTATCAGGAATGGCCAACATGCAAAGTCAAGAAAATCGAGGAATGGTCGACTCAGGCTTCAATTTCCTTCAAACAAGAGCATAAAGGTGAATGGAAATTGAATGTAGGTAACATAGACTCAATATAGAAAATTGAGACATCTTTGTGACAAAAGAGGCATTGAAAGAGGCTCCATAGGGACTAGAAGCTTAGCCAATTGGTGGAGATAAACTCAAAGAAACGAGTTCAGCTCCTAAATTCAAACTATCAACCCAACCAACGGATGTGATATACAGTGGTCTGTTTGAAGGCGACACGACTCGACTACTGCCAGAGATAACATCTTTCCCTATTCGGATTTTTGTTTTTTTTATTTTTTGGACTTTTTTTAGATATTTTGAAAAGCTTGAAAAAGAATAAAAATGCTATATAGTTACAAATATAGGATGAGACGAGTGTCAAAGGGAAAACAAACTAGTTCCAAGCAATGGAACATATCTATGCTCAATGCAAGGAAACATGTGTAGGATAATGACACTCGGGGAAAAGTCCCCTCCCAATAAAAATGGGGAATCAAGCTGCAAAAGATATATAAAATGGCTCTGCTTGGCTAGACATGGGACAAGCTCGGACTAAATGGCTGATAATCAAAGTCAAGGAAGTCGTCATAAGGCTTAATAAGGGAATAAAAAATCATGGTAATGCAATTAAAACTTGACATAAGGGAGTCCTGGGGAAAAGGCCAGAAAAAGAAACCCTAGCAGTCAAAAGAATCGCAAATTCATAAATTTATGAGTGTAGCAAAAATAATCGCAAATTCACAAACTTATGAGTGTAGTAAAACAAAGTTGCATATTTTCATTTAGAAGAAGGCCAAGAAAATGGAGACATGACCACAAAGGTAGCATGCCTATCTTGGATTGCTACAGACTAGAGTAGGTAGGTTGAGGAGTTAAAAGTAAGGCAGACAGCAAGCACACCTCATGAGGTGCTTGAAGAGCGCAACAAAGCAGTTTCTAAGGCTGAGGAAATGATAAGGAGACGAGAAACAATGTACAATGAAGTAGTTGAAGTTGTTTCTATGATGTGTGAAGTGCTTCTAGATGATGAGACCATGGATAAGATAAAGGAAGATGTGTAGCAAGTTGATGAAAAAATCATCGCGCTGAAGGTAGACATGAAAAATATGCTAATCAAAGAGAGGAGCGCGAAGGTCACAGAGCTCAAGAAGCTATAGTAGGAAGTGAAAGCTCTTCGTGACCAAGAAAAAAATGAAATGATGAGATCACAGAACACCAGTCAGAGGTAGAGAGAGCTACAGGCCTTCTTTAGCCTATACAACAAAAGCTCCACACTGTTACTCAGTGATTGGGGGAGGGACCATCGGAAGATGTCAGTTTTGACCGTGTGGAACAATTGGCCATGCAGGAAAAGGAAGTAACAGAGACAGTTGCAATCATGAATATTTTTTTGAAGGAGTTTCAGGACAAGGTTGGTCCTGTGGTGCATCTTGCAGCAGAAGTTTGGATGTTGTGAACACTTAATTTTTCCTAGGACATCAATTTTTACTTAGTGGCTTGGGACGAGCCACATGTGAGTGTTGGGGGCCTGTTGGTCTAGGAAAAGTGCATAATGAAGAATTTGATGCACATTCCGAAGACGAAAAATGAGCATGTGATGAAGGAGAAAAGAAGGTAAAGGATGGAAAAGAAGCATATAGCAGAGGAAGTTGCGGCGAGGATCATTGCGACAAGGAAAGGAAAATCTGAGACGGTGGAAAAGGAAGGTAGAAGAGTTAAAGAAGAATAGGTGAAAGTCAAGGAATACTATAGAAGGATGAACCAACCGAATACCAAGGACAGTTTTGCGGCTAGTTATGACCAGTACAGATAGGATGAAAGATGTTTCTGTGGCTAGTTAAGGCTGTGGTTAATGTCATGCAGGAATTTTGTGGCTAGGTATTGGTTGGAATTAATGTAATTGAAGATATTTTGTAGCTACTTACGTCTATAATAACTGAGTTGTACTTAGTTGACCCTACGCAGTCTTGTAAATACTATAAATAGGAGGAACCTGCTCTATATAATAGTTCGATCAGTTAAGTTCAGTAATTTAGACTCAGTTTAGTAGTTTAGAGTTCATTGTTGGCTCAAAAGAGGATTCTAGTAGAAGGCTATTGAGCTGTAAATATGTAGCTAGGTGCATAGATAGTAGAGTAGAAGAGTCAATCCAGGCTATGTGCAGATTAGTAGGAGTAGATAGAAGCAATAAACCAGAGATCATGAGAGCAAAAATATTTGAGCAAAAGACATATCTTAAGAAAAGTTTGCAAGTAGCAAACTGTAAAGTTCTATAAACATTGCTCATGCTAGATGAAGAGCACCTTCGTGGTTTTTCCCTGATGGGTTTCCACGTTACTTCCTATGTCTAATGAATGAATGTTGTTGAATATTGAAGGCTTATGTGAATGTTTGCTTAATTTATATTGTTACATTTATCGTTCAATGCATGTCACAATATTACCAATCAGTGAATGAATGAATGTTTAATGAAAATTTTCCATGTTATCTATGATTTCATCGTTAATATGCTAAGTTACAATACAATTTGCTTATTGTTCAGTATTCTCAAGGAATCAGTTGTGCTGCACAGTTGCGCTAGTTGTTAAGTGGTTAAAAAAAGGTTGTGCCGCATGTCAGTTTTGGCACACAGTTGTACCTCTATCCCATAGTACAAGACTCCATCCCTCCATCTCTGTCGAGCACCTTGGTCATGCACCAAGGGACTATAATCCCTCTCCAACTGTGAAAACATGGTTCTGGCAGTTACACATTAAGATATCTCAGGTGAGACTGCGCCTACCTTGCAGGTGTTGCTGACTGAGCATGCTCTGTCAAGACGATGTACTTTGGTGTTTTGTTGGTATTGTGTTGTTGTTGAACCTCGGGTTGAGATACAAGGGAATATTAGGCCAACAATCAAGAACAAACCATCATCCAGAGAGAGTTGAAAATGAAATTCTCAAGAAGAATGAAAAAATCTATGAATTAGCCTAGGATGTTTGTCACTTTATTTTTGTGTTTCTGCTATCATTTACGTTGACAATCTACTTATTATGGTGCACTATTCATTCATTATAAATTTCTAACTAGCTCCAGAGATGATTTTAAGGAACCATACTTATTTAAAAGTGTATAAATATTGGCGAATCTTACCAATTCTTAAAACACCAACTATAAAATGTTTGGTGATATTTTCAAAAAATATTTTAATTTCCAAGGGTTTTATATCATTTATATAATAATTTGGCAATTTTTAGGGTGAAAAAACTTTACCCCATCAAAATTGGGCGAAAGAGGGATTCAAAAATTGCAAAATGGCAAATCTTTTTTTCGTGAAAACCCCCTAAAAATAGCCCATGGGATAAATTTCGCCCCTAAAATTATCCTTGATTAGCTCACCATCTACAATTAGAAATACAAAGTCATGTGTTGGGAAATCATTAAGATCTAGTCCTGTGATTTAGATTAAGGATTTTAGTTTCCTGAATAGGGGTACCATATGCAATATCCTAGCAATGGCTAATTCACATATTACCATAACCTATTGATATTCAATTGATTTATTTTTTTTATATAATTGTGACTTCCTAAGAAAATTCTATTATATTGGGAAACTACCAATAATTAAGCATATCCTATCTCCTAAGTATACAAATGTAATTTAGATTTTCTACTCAACATGCACTTAGCTACTTCAACCCAAATGTCGCAGTAGCAAGATACTGATAATGCCCATGATAATCATAAATCTCCTTACTCATGCCCCACCTCACTTCTTCGCGAAACCCTAGCTCCCTCACTCCTTGTTATTTATTTAAATCCCATTTCCACCCAATGGCACAACCCAAGTTGCACATAGATATCTCAAATGTGTTTTGTAATTAAGTCAATTAGCAAGCTACAAACCTAATTTTCTAGGAATTTATTTCCTTCAAAAAAATACTTAGGAGGATAATTGTTATTTAATTTATTTCACTTATATAGATAATGCTATAATTTTAATTTATTGCGAATATTCTTTTATTAATAAAGTTAAAATAAAAGTATATTAACTAAAATATAATAAAAACAAGAGCCACCAGGTGGCAATGTCACCGCATTTGGTAACAATTATGGTTGTTAGAGAAAGCTATAAAAATAACAAATATTGTTATTAGACAAAATCTATAAACACAAATACATTTTTTAGTAAAGGCTATCCTAACCTGAATGCAATCGCTTGTTATTTATCAGTCTGAATCATAAAGATGACATATAAATTCCAAGGAGCATAGGTCCATATGTTGAAGCAAACATTGTAGAATTTTCTACACATTGTAGGAGAGTATTGTGGTTTCGCTTGATATTTATCAATCTGAATCATAAAGGAGACATATATATTTCATTGAGGATGGGTCCATAAATCAACACCATAAATTTGTGCTATGATTGTATTTCATGGAGCATAGGTCCATAAGTTTACATTAGTTAAACATACATACATGTATAACACTTGGAATGACATTGCGCTGTGGTCACATGCTAGAACTAAAATTAAGCTCCCAATATTCAATGGGAATGGGCTGGAAGACAAAGAAAAACATTGGTTTCTTGGTGACATCATATAGATTGTACGACAAATCCATGATGAGGAAATAAAAAAAGCGCAAATGATTAGGACTCTACGAGGTTGAGCGCTAGGCTGGTATGTGAATTTTTCCATAGTACCAGTAGGAGTGGTCCCAAAAAAACTGAATGAAATTTGACTCAAATTGGTTGATGAATTTAACAAACTGAAGTATGAATCACAATGTATCACTAAGATCAAGGAGATGAAGCAGCTCTCGACAAAGTCTGTTTTGGATTTTGATGAGAGATTTAAGAAGTTAATGGCCAAGGTCAGTTTTCAAATGTCAGATGTGCAACACAAGGAATCGTTCATCGCCTCCTTGTTGCCACACATTCAAACAACTTTGATGAAAAAAAAATCTGTGTTGCAGACATAGGCTCTATAGATATCCATGAAGTTAGAAGATTTGTAGCTGGCCAATCTTACAGTGCAGCTCCAAGACATAAAAAGAGGAAAATAATTTCAAGAAGAACTATGGTGTACTAGGTGCAGAATATATGGGAACCATAAGGATAATTTCCTGGCGCTTGTGAATTATGTCGCAGGAGGTTCCCCAAACCCATTAAACACCCAAGGAATTTGTTGGTGCAGAGTATGCCAAACTAGAGGTCACAAGTTTGAGGAATGTATGTACCTAAAACATATTTTAAGTGCACCTAGTAGTCTGTATTGTATGTTTTGTGGATCGGTATGACATGATGAAAGGGATTGCAGATCCTTCCAACTAATCCAGGAAAAAATGATAGATACCTACCTAATGAAGAATGAGGAACAAATGCAAGTTGAACAAGCACAACCTCAATATCGGGTCTGTGTAGTTTCAACCACGATATCCTCAACCGCAATACCATCCAAACCAATATCCTCAACAAAAACAGTACCCTCCACAAAGGGAGGGCAGGGACTTTAGAGGTCATTTTTCCCGAGATTGTCAAAGTCCTGCAAAAACTTGTACATATTGTAAAGCATTTGATCACACTGTAGAACAACGTCTGTAGCTTATTGTGAAATGGAAGGATAGAATAGTTGTTAACCCCAACTTGGTGCAGAATAAGAATCCAAACCCCAATCCAAATATCCAAATGATTTATGTTGATCCAAGACAACCTAACCTTGTTGTAGTTATAAGAGGAGGTTCTGAGATGGGAGAAGACCAAATTACATGACAAGGACACCCATAGGTGCTACCTGTGGCCTAAAAGAAAGCTCTGCTAGATGTACAATAGGAGAAGGAGGTATTCTTGGAGGCACGACAATATTTTTTTGATGCTAATCAATAGTTGACATCAAGACAAGTGCGAGCTATGCCCAAAATATTTGAACAACTAATCAGAAGGTTGCCCACTAAAAAGGTTCTTAATTGCAAAGATGTTTTCGAAATTTTTTAGCACTAATCCATGACAAATATGATTTCGTAGAGTTTTCATCACTCATAGAAGATAACACAATAGAGCTAAGCCCTAAAAAAAGAGTCAACCAAGTCAGAAGCAAACAAAATATAGGACAAGAATTGTGAATGACTGTGGAGACAGGAGATTATGATATGGATTATATCATACTCAAATTGGGATTAGATGTCAATATATTGACATGACAGACATGGGAAAGTATGAACAGGCTACGACTAGACTCGTCTCCTATTCAACTATGTCTTTCCAAACAGTCAAAGGTGCTACCAATTGGTAAACTATTCCAAGTTCCCTTGGACATTGAAGGCCTGAGAACATATGCTGACTTCGAGGTCATTAAAATTGTTGATGACATAAATCCCTACCCTATTCTTATATGGATTGATTGTTCTATTTATAACCAAACAATCATAAACTTCAAGAAAAAGATCGTGTCTTTTGAGGATTCTGAAATGAGAGTGGTTGCGCCCATTTATCCCCTTGAAGAACAACTAAATGTTGAGCTAGTGCATAGCGAAGGGAGAGAGAAGTATTTGGACTAGCTATATAATGTCATGTCTTCAACAAAATATTATATTAATGCCACAACTGATGGAAACCTGAGTTGGTGCAGTGTCATCTTGTGCACTTCCGACTCGGGAGAAGCCGTAGAAAATTGGTAGAATAGGATGCACAAAGTATCATTGCACAAATGTGCAAGGATCACAAAAGTCAGTTGAAGAGTAGGAATCAAAGCAATCCCACTGCCTACGTATGAAGGATTATCTAACTTGGAATCCTTCTTGGAAGAATTTGAAGAAAAGGTCATAGAATCATAGCAATTGTCCGCTTTGGACTATGTGCTAAAAGTTACGCCCGCTTGATGGTGGTGTACACAAACAATATATCTTCGATTGGCCGCAATCTAGAATACTGGTGGAGATCATATTTGGAAATGAAATCAGCTACACAGATCAGAAATAAACATGATTGTCAGATCGAGGTATTGAGCAATGTTGCACGACTTGCCAAGCATATCCACCACAGGAATGGGATCACTGATTCATCCACACCTTGGAAATGTTGCCAAGAAGTTGGTACACTTTAGAGGAGCTGTAATGAGGAACTAGCGACTCACCAGTGGAAACGTTTAACTCTAAACTTTACCCAAGCATTTGAATTTACAAGTAAACAACCAACAATTGATGTACACCACGGGTACTAAGGGGGACAATTTTTTAAGAGACACCCGTTGCATCCATGGACCTCCATCAATGTAGCATTACTATGCATAACTAAACCACATGCGATAATATCATGCAAAATCTATTGGATAGTGACCCATCCGTCATAATCTTCTTGTGTCAGAAGGAATGTATGAAGTGGAAATAGATTGCACATGTGAAGATGCATGACACCCTATTAGAAAGGGCATAAAAAAACTGACAATGAGCTTTGTGGCGTACCAACCTAATGCTTAACAATAACTACTAATTCAGTGACAAGACAGTAGTGGAATAATGAAAAAATCCTGGATCTAAGAACTAGGGCATGCCTATGTGACGAAAAGGACAGATTCTTCTCGAAAATTTTGAATTATACACAGTATGCCTATCATTAGTTAGGGTATTTATTACATCTCATTACATTGACTTCGACCTTGGCATAACAAGAAAAAACACTACTATTGTGACAAACTCCGAGAAATGAGTTGGTGATGTTATAGTATGGTCATTTATGTCTAAAGCACAAGCACAGTTGAATTTGAGCCTATAGTACCCACCCCGATAATGGAAGATACTACTAGATATATCACAACCCCAATGATCCCTCCTAATGAGAAAACCACCTCTAGAGTCAAGTAGAAGACTGCTAAACCGATCTGGAAGGATAGACCAATCCCATCAGTGCCTCAGTAGGAACAACACACTAGCACCGGAAAGCAAAAGGAAAAATGAGTAACACCCTCGGAGGCAATCATGCCCTCAGCTGATTTTGAGACAAGAAAATTATTGCCACCATATGTTTAACCCCGATGCAGAAATGTAACCAGAGTTTTCATCCTGAACAAAGGAAAGGCTCCACTACGGGTGTCGTTAGTACCAGAGGGTGTGAAGGTAGTAAAATATATTTTACCCAAAGTACAAAGGCTATATTATGGTGACCATGACACTAAGACACAACTAGCTTTAGATCTTGATTGTTATACAAAAATGGTGCAAGACACACCGGAGGTGCCTCACATATATGTTATATAGGAATGGTATGAAAAGATGGAGAAGTACGACATATTATCATCTTTATGCATGCCACATTTTTGGCGCAGTACCCAAGTTAACACATGTGTTAAGTAGTTATTACTACTTTTCCATGATGGGTTTCTTTGTCTAGGAAAATACATACATGTGACTATCGATCTCATTGTTGCTATTGTAGGCCTACCATCTACTAGAATGAACCCAACACCACTACTGAAAAAGGATCAAGAGGCAGCCCTAGCTAAGCGAATGAAGGAAAATTTTGGCCTACAAAGACATAAATGAGCATTGGAGATTAATACCATTAATGACCTCACTGTTATCTTTGGCATGAAAGTATTAACATCTAAGTTGCTCCAAAAAACCGTGTCTAGATAAATGTTCAACAGGAGAAATTGCGCTTGGAGACGTCTACGTGGAAGGAGTTCAACTCAATTGGTGTTAATTCTTGTTGAAAGAGATTATTCAAGATGCCACTGATGCACAAGAAGGGGGCTAGGCATTCCACTACTCTTGGTTGTTAATCCTAATCTCATTCATTGCATGGTCTAAACCAGAAGGATAACAGGGTGTTGACCAGGAAGTTCCCTATCAAGGGGCGAGGTACTAGAACCTGTGGTTTAAGAAGGAGGACCCAGAATGACAACATGAGAGAAATATTGAATTTTTTATGCATGCAGAAGCTATACGCCATCAGGTAAGAAGCATGTCCAAGCTAGATGTTTCCACTATCCAACAGTTTCATTCCATTGTTAATATTGCATTGGGACCACACAATGTTTACTATAGCCCGGACAACGACCTCAAGAGCTAAATATACAAGCTAACTTTATCATAACTAAGGATGAGGTCCAAGAAATTGTTAATCAATGGTTGGAAGTGTGGCATATTCAAGTACTTGAAGAATCGATCCAACGATCACAGAAGATTGCAAAGTTAAATCCAAGAGGTCTAACAAAAGAAATGGGAGGAGGATGGTAACTACCAAAGAATTAGTGAAGCAGTCACTTTCTCCTGTAGCATCTTAGCAAAAGAAGGAATAACACCGAAAATGGACCCGGATGCCAAAATAGCACGGTTAGCAGAATTAGTAATAGACCTTAAGAAAAAAGTAGTGTAGTTAAAAGAGAAAAGGGAACCCATCACACCTTCAGAAGTATCGGCACAAAGAAGAGACGCATCCATAGCGAATGCAAATGAAATCGAAAATTCCAAACACGCATGTGCCAAGGCGGTAGACCAAGTCTCTTACGCTTGGGAAACTTTAATGGATGATGACCAATCGAAGACTATTACAGGTGACCTCACTACACTAGAGTCAAACATTGCTCATATACAGAATGAGATAAAACAAATGCCCCTGGAGTAGAAAAAGGTCAATACCACAGAGATGCATAGCATGCAACAACAAACCAATGTGATACACACACGACAAAAACAATGCAACGAAAAGATAACAGAGCTACAGGAACAAGCAGAAAGAGTCACAGGGATAATTCATCTTGTGCACCAAAAGGTCCGTGATGTTACAGCCTCAGTGGAAAGAAACAAGCTGGAACACGTTAGTTCTGACTTGGTGGAGCACATGCAGAAGGTCGAAGAAGATGTGCATGCATAAAAGGATAAGTTGGTGAAAATCATTTAGGATTTTTAGAACCAAGTTTGTGCAAGTCATTTTATGGAGCAATAGCTTGCATGGCTCAAGATGCGCCATAGGTGAGTGTTGGGGGCCTGCATGGGGGTTTCACTAGCAAGGAAATATTATATCACGTCCATTCATATTGGGGGTTTAAATACTCCAAAAATCCTAAAAAATATATTGCCTCATATTAAGGGGTCAAGGTTTTTTTTTAATTTGACATAGTGATATAAATATTGGGGGTTATTTTATTTGAGTGGGATGAGGAATAAAATTCAAACCATGGGATAATCATGGCCAAAGAAATCACAAACAAATGACAATGCTAATCTAAAACCTCAAACTCAAATTCAATTACAATGACAATGTGAAGTAGCTGTAATAAGTACTTACGGAGGGAGTCTCCAATTTGAAATCTATGCCTTTCCACCCAATGGTTGTAGCTGACATTGGCCGATCGAGATCAAGATCTATTTCCTAGGGGCACTTCCCAGCCTTTCTTCCCACCTACTCTACACACAGTATGTTTTAACCCAATATTGCTTGAAAAATAAGGCATAGAGCGTAATGTCCCGGTTTTGACCCCGTTACATTAGATGTATATGATGTATATATTGTAATGATCATGGTGTGGAGCTAAAGGCCAAGGCCCCGCCATTGATCGGTAATGCTATGTTTTGGATTCAAATTGTCACCGATGGTGTATCGGGGCATGTGGAATATATTATGATGGTCATCATGTAAAATATGCATCTACAATTAATTGAAATAAACACAACCAACTACGGTCGCAGCAACTAAATCGAAAGGGGCATGATTTTCACAAGGATAAGGATATGGGGAAAAGCCAAAATGCCTATGAGAAGACCCATCAAGCTGTCAACTACCTTTCTTGTCTTTTTCCCCAATCATTTATTTCTACCAGAATGTGGTTGAGTTAGTTATTGCATGGAATGGGAAGAGTATGGGCAAAGAAATTCGAATTGGGCAGAGAACCATTTTTTGAAAAACGTGTTCTGACTTCCTTGGCAAGGAAAATGCCCAAAAACGTATGCCATTTTGCCATGCATCCACGTTTTCCATTTTTCCTCACCATTCCCCTTCACGTTGGGGATTTTGGGAGCAGCTGGAGTTTTTCCTGTTTTTTTCATTCCACGTTTTTGGTGGTTGGATTCATTTTTCCCATGGATGGGAGGTCGTTTTTGTAGTGCTAGGGATTGGGCTGTTTTCCTCACGTTTTGGGAGCTGCTGGTGCATTTTCCATTCATGTTTTTGTAGCTTCATGTGTTTTTACCATGGCTGTGAAGGGCCATTCACGTTTTTGGCTGTCTCACCGACTATTGGTCTCATGCACAGACTATTTGGGGCATTTTTCCCCGCTGTGAGTTGTGCTCACTGATAAGCTTCAAGACTATGTGTTTTCCCCCATGTTGTGAGTCGTTTTTTGCTGTTACGTTTGGGGACTGTTGTAGATGGGTTGAAGTTGTTTTTCCATGGTTTAAGCAGTAATAGTTAAATTAATTGCCGGAGTGCAATGGTTGGTCTTCGGACTGTGAGAGGAGCAGAGATGTTGGCTTAGATTTGCTTGATAAACCTGGTGGCTGGAAACCACAGAGACAGAGCTAGAGGGCTGGCCTTCTTCTCCATCACCCCTGAATAGCACTGGAAGGGAATGCAGGGCCTGAGGGACTGTGTAGCAGAGAAGGGACTAATTCCTTGTGTTGGGTGTGGATGGGTGTCTTAGAGGTCAGGCTAGTTCTAGTGTAGGTGTTCTTGGCTCTGTCATGAGCTCACCAGCTTAGCAAATTGCCTTCATCAGCTCCTTAATGGCCTGATAAACCCAACTCTGTTGGCTTGGCTGTGTGTTTTGTATATCCCTGGCTATGTGTAAGCCTGCTAGTTCCCTTATTCCTTGGAGAATCATGCCCAGCTCAGGGGTGGCAGCATTGCTGAGAGATTGATGAGCACGCTGGCCTATGTTTGGGTGGAACGTTGCAACGACGTAGCTAGTTGTGGATCGAGTTCATCATAAGATAAGTTCTCTATCCATTTTACTTCTGCAACTGTAAATTCTGTTAATGAAAATGAAGTGAACATGTTGAAAAAATGCTTGTTGGATTGTATGATGTTTCCGATGTGTCTAATAGATAATTGCATCTGTGCATGATAATTTCTCATATGAGCATAATTAATCTCAATGCATATGTTCAAGCATTCTGTTTCATGCAATTTTTAAGCCTGTACATGTTCATGGGTGGTTAGCCCGGCCTGATAAAGCTAGTAGTCGCTTCCTCTATGCCGGTCGGAGGCATGGGGACATGACATAGAGGCTCAATCTATGACTGCTTAGCTCACTTGTTGGTTTCAACACCATGGAATCATATATTTTAGACTACCCGACACCAGTAAGTCAATGTTTGGCCAAGAAAAGTGCATAAGGAAGAATCCGACGCGCATGCGCAAGAGGAAAAATGGGCACGCAATGAAGGAGAAAATAAGGTAAAGGATCATTGCATTAAGGAAAGGAAGTTACGATGAGGATCATTGCATTAAGGAAAGGAAGATCTGAGTTAGTGGAAGAGGCAGGTAGAAGAGTTAAAGTGGAACAGGTGAAAGTCAAGGAAGACTACAAAAGGATGAACCGGGTGAAGACCAAGGACATTTTTGCAGCTAGTTATGACGACTACATATAGTTTGAAAGATGTTTCCATGGCTAGTTAAGGCTATGATTAATGTCATGCAATACTTTTGCAGCTAGGAATGGGTTAGAATTAATGTAATTACAAATATTTTGTACTAGCTACTTACGTCTATAATAACTGATATGTACTCAATAGACCCTATGCGGTCTTGTAAACACTACAAATAGGAGGAACCTGCTCTGTATAAGCGTTTGATCAGTTAACTTCAATAAGTTAGATTCATTTCAGTAGTTCATATTTCATTGTTGACTCTAAAGAGGAGTCTAGTAGAAGGTTGTTGAGCCACACATCTACAGTTGAGTGCGTAGATAGTAGAGTATAAGAGTCAATTCGGGTTGTGTGTTGATTAGTAGGCATAGATAGAAGCAATAAACTAGAGAGCATGAGAGCAAGAAGAGTTGATAAAAAAACATATATTAAGAATAGTATGCAAGTAACAGACTGCAAGGTGCTATAAACATTTATCATGCCAGATGAAGAGCACCTTGGTGGTTTTTCCCAGATGGGTTTCCATGTTACTTCCTATGTCGAATGAATGAATGTTTGCTTACTTTATATTGTTACAGTTACTTTTGAATGCATGTCACAATATTACCAATTAGTGAATGAATGAATGTTTAAGGCATTGTCACCATGTTAAGTATGATTTCATGGTTAATATGCTAAGTTACAATATACGCTGCACACTATTTAGTATTCTCAAGGAATTAGTTGCGTCGCATAGTTGCGCCAATTGTTAAGTGGTTAAGGACAAGGTTGTGGCACATAGTTGCACCTTTGTCGCATAGTACAAGACTCCATCCCTCCATCTCTATCGAGTGCCTTGGCCACACACCAAGGGACTATAATCCCTCTCCAACTGTGTAAACATGGTTTTGAAAGTTACACATTAAGATATCTCGTGTGAGACTGTGCCTTCCTTGCAGGTGTTTCCAACTAATATTACTTTGTCATCCAATGTCTTTTAGTGTCTTGTTGGTATTGTGTTTTTGTTGAACCTTGGTTTGAGACATAAGGGAATATCAGGCCAACAAATGGTTATGTTTCCAGGACCCATAATTATTTGAGCCAAGGGAAATGTTGTGGCATCCGACAAAGGAGGAAATAGAGGACTGGTTGGAGTCTAAAACGCTAGCATTTGCACAAGAGGAGAGAATTAGATCATGGTTTAGCATAGAGGATTGGTTAGACTGGTACATATACTCTGACAATCACGAGATCTTCTTTGCAAAGTTTCCAATCATGCTGTACGAGTGGTTGTCAATATTGGTGACCAGACAGACAAATTTCCAAAAAAGAGAAGTGGTTGAGTGGAGTGATTAGTTGATTCATGAGGTAACCAAGGTAAGTAACTCCATATTTAGAGCTATTGATTTTTGGGTTGACAGTATTTTGCAAGGATATATTACTAAATTTGCAGTAGAAACTATAACCTCGTATAGTGAGGTTAAAAGAAGTTTTTTCCAAGGACCACGAAGAAGGTATTTGTTATCTATGAGCACATGGATCAAGATGCTAATCTATGATAAAAGAATCTTGCAGTTGAGTAGTACAACCACCTGAGATAGAGGCTCAATTGACAAATTGAGGTTTGGTTATGAACGTACTACTTTATTTTTCGCCCTTGTTACTATCTGAAGTCATTCTTATTAGTCATTTGGAAAATATT
>LPNX010816997.1:17574-31711 GCA_001517045.1 Pseudotsuga menziesii | reverse complement strand
TCAACTACTATGCCCTCCATAGATTCACTAGGCTTTCTTTCAACACATAAACTTATATTATCTACATACAAACAACTTTCTCTCATTTTTGCAACATATCAAATTTCTCTTCGACATTTCATTTTCCCCATTTGTAAACCTATGTGGAGCTATGAAATTCAATTCTGCTATCTATTGTGAGATGTGAAGGAGCTATGAAATTCAATTCTTTTATCAAACTTGTGAAGGAAGCAAGTGAACTAAACTTATTCTTAGTATGTTCCTTAAAATATTCCCATATTAGAATAAGTACATGCTTTTGGACATATGTATTGATCTTCATGGAATTTATTTTATTTTAATGTTTATGTGAATTGTGGAGGTTAATAGTTTTAGTATTAACATAATTTATTGTTAATTTTGAAAAATAATAATATATATTCTCTCTATTTTTAATGAAAAGATGGATATTTATAAAAAAAAATCAATGAAAAGATGGATATTTTTAAAATCATTTCAACAAAATATGAAAGGAATATAATTTAGCTTGATTTTCTTTCAAACACATAAAACTATGTTTTCTACATACACACAACTTTCTCTCATTTTATAAGATATTGAATTTTTTTTGGTGTTTCATTTCCCCCGCTTTGGAGGTATTTTCACTTATGTGGTGATTTAGAAGTTTGATGTAACTTATTTTCACTTATTTTCCTAGACTTGCTTTCATCACATAAACTTATATTATATACACACAACTTTGTCTCATTTTTTAAACATATTGAATTTTTTTCAGTGTTTCATTTCCCCTGCTTTAAAATGAAACATATCGAAATTATTTTCAATGTTTCATTGCCCCCGCTTTGGGGTATGCTAGTATATATATTTTGTACCATGCCCTATGGCACAAGGCAAGCTTGCAAGCTACTCCATCCACAGTCCTGTCATTTATGGGCATTTCTCCCTAATCTCGACATTTATGAGTTTTAACAGGACATTGGTCACATCACAAACAGACATAACTTCCACCATACCATTTTTCCACAATCGGGATAAGGATTGCCCCAAATATGACAACATTCAAACCAAATATAGCTAAACATTCAAACCAAATATAATATCATTCAAACCAAATCTAGCTAAACATTCAAACCAAATATAATATTATAAAGCAAATATAGCTAAACATTCAAAGCAAATATAATATTATAAAGGAAAAAAAACCATCTTTCATAGTAGACAAAAAAAAATCTCAAATTCACAAACTTATGACTGTAACAAGAGGAAGGAAAAAAATAGGAAAAATTCATTGTAAAGATGCTGAAAACATAGTCTGTCTGTCTATAGAAACAGAAGCTTTAAAGATGCTGAAAACAAAGGAAGCTTTAAAGATACATATATTCAGTTCAATTCATTTCAAAAGGTCCTATTGTATTGAGTAAATTCATCTCAAACAAATATCAAATAAAATCGGGTTGTTTAAAAGGTGAAATGACAAAATTTATTCATAATACTTAGGTGCATCCTCCTAAATATAAGCAAGAAATTCAACACAAATAAATTATACAACGTCCACGAAATATACGCTCGAAGAAAATCACAACTCAAACAATACATATGACTTATTTACTCAAGATTTAGAGAAACTACTAGTAATTCACTCAATGATTAATATGACACGATATTTTCTCCAACTGGAACAATTTACAAGGAGCTTCAATTCAAGCAGTGAAAACATGACTTATTTGCTCAAGATCCAAAGAAACTATTATTGATTCAGTCAATGATTAAAATGACACAATATTTTTTCAATAACTAGAATAATTTACAACAAACTTCAAACTTCCCAGCCATAAAAATACTTAATGATTAAAATGACACAATATATTCTATAATAGGAATAATGTACATCAAAATTCAAACTTCTCGGCCATAAAAATACTAAATTTATATTTATTGAAAAACTTTAAATGCTTTCTTCTTTGTATTTTCTCTTATCTGGAAAATATTAGTTTGGTTAACATAGAATGCCTTGGATATCAAAGCAAATCGCATCTTTTAAGAAATGCTTTTGATCAAAAATATTGAAGAATTCTTACCTCAACATATTCGTTAGTGATTGATGTTGATTCTTGTTTTTCGTGGGGACGCAACAACAATAATTTGCTCTCCATTTCTTCAACTCTTTTCTACAGACAACCATGTGACTTCGAACTTCGAATTCTGAAGCGATAAATCGTTTTTGTATAAATAAACACTAAAACTTAATAATTGAAGTACACATAGAAATTAAGGAAGGTAATTCAATCGTGCATAAAGTGAAGGAATTAAAAAAATCCCTTTTCCATACAATGTGAATTATCTAGAGTTTGGGCGGTAACTTTCCTAGGAAAACAATTTAGCTCATAATTGCTCAAACAAGTTTATTAAACCCTCTTCACCCCACCCCACCCGAGCCAAACCCCACCTCGGGTTTTGTCGATATTCTTCAATGCTCATAACAAGAAAATTATAAGCTCATTACCAAAGATGAGAGAGTCGTTAAGGATGATAACTGGTTAAAAGTGTACTCCCAACCAAAAAAAGTAAAAACAAGTACTATATTTTGGTTAACTTGAATAGCATACATACACATTCAGAGTTCAAAGTTGGTTTCCAACTGAATTGGCATGAAAATGACTTTTAACTGAGTTAAAATATATTATTTGCCACAGAATTGCAGTAAACAAGAACCCGATTACCCATTATTATTCTCTATTTCTTGCGTCCACTTACAATTTCTCAGGATGATGCAACGTCAAACTAGACGCCTGTCAAAGCCGCCTGCGGGAACTAGGCGGCTCCTTCCATCGTTCCAATAAACGGCGTGACAATTGAATTCTTCACTCAGTGGCCTTCCTTCCCTCTTCTTAGTCAAAAGGTAAAGAGCAAGCAATCAACTGGTATTCCTCATCCTTCTAAGCATGTATGTGAAAAGCAAGCCTCCAAACAACTAAGCAAGCGGAACAGAAGAAGAAAATGAATATTGTGTGCGAGAAACAGGAGAGCTGGTAATAATAAGTACTTCATCGAGGCGCCACTCCCTCATTCATGGTCTCGGGCATAGAATGGCCTGCCTTTGCTTTTCAATGGCCTCGTGGCAGTTGACATGAGCATGACTTGAAGTGTGTCGCTTGGGCAAGGTAGGGAGGATGGTTTGTCCCTTGCACAAGGATGTGACAAGGATCGATCCATGTATTTGAAGTCTGCTCCGTACTCTATAACTAGGGTAGCAGAATTCGAGGGCACACAATAAATCTAAACAAAATGGCCATGGCGTACAAGAGCCGCCAACGCTGGAGGAGGCCAATTCCAAAAACAATTGTCATCTTCTCTATGTGCCAATGAATTTTGAAACACAATTTACAAGACAATCATCCAAAGATGTAAAATGTTATTTCTATAATAAATAACAAAACATTATATTAAAATTTACTTAAATTAATTTAGTTTAAATCTTTTAAACCAACTTTAACCAACTTTAAAAAGATCAAACAAGTTTTATTTTATATATATATATATATTTATTTATTGTGCCATGCCCTATGGGAGAAGGCAAGCTGCTCATTTATAGGGTTTCTCCTTAATCCCGACATTTAAGGGTTTTAACATGACAATGGTTACATGGCAAACATACATTACTTCCACCATATGATACACTTAGGAAAACACCATATGGAGATGGAACGGTTGTCTTGTGGAACCATTTTGCCACAATCGAGATAAAGATTGCCTTAAATATGGCAACATTCAAAGCAAATATAGCTAAATATTCAAAGCAACTAGAATATTATAAAACAAATATAGCTAAAAAAAAATCCTCTTCTTTAATAGCAGACAAAAGAATCGCAAATTCACAAACTTATGAATTTGTAGAAAAACCCTCTTCTTTCTTAGCAGAGAAAAGAAAAAATTGTAAAGATGCTGAAAACATAGTCTATCTGTCTATAGAAACAGAAGCTTACAGGCTGTAAAAATGCTGAAAACAATAGAAACAGCTGATCTCCAATATGTGTGAAGTTTAAAAAACACTCATAATATGCATTCAAACGTTCATCACAGCTGATCTTTACATTCATTCAACAACGTTCAGCACAGATATAAGCAAACAGAAGCTTACACGGCATCATTGTAACGGTAAAGATGCTGAAAACATACATAGTCTGTCTCTGTCTGTCTGTCTGTCTATAGAAACAGAAGCTTACACGGTATCATTGCAACGGTAAAGATGGTGAAAACAAAGGAAGGACTAGAAGAAATGGCGACAGCAGCTCCAGTTGGCAGAGGAGCGCGGTACCCACGAGAATACGCAACTGTTGCAGAAGGCGCTTGTGGTAGAACAGGCGAATTCCAACCCAGGCTCGAATCCCGCTCCGCCATGACACACTATGACCAGCTTCTGCCCCTTTAAGCAATTCTCCGCAGCGCCGCCGATGAAGTAGAAGGGACCAGACACAGTGAACCTGAAAAGCGAATCCCCATTCGTGGAATAAACGATGGGGTTTGACGTAATGCAGGTTCTATAGGCCTTCTCTGTCACAACCAGCACGGAGTCGCTGCCTCGGGCGTACTTAAACACTGCAATGCAAAGCAAATATATAGTAATTATGGCCAAAGAAATAACAAACAAAACAAACAAATGGCTAATCAAAAACCTCAAACTCAAATTCAATTACAATGACATCGTGAAGTAGCTGTAATAAGTACTTACAGAGGGAGTCTCCAATTTGAAATCTGTGCCTTTCCGCCCAGTGGTTGTAGCTGACATCGGCCGATCGAGATCCAGATCCATTTCCCGGGGGCACTCCCCAGCCTTTCTTCCCGCCTACTCTGTACACAAACGCTGCTGTGCTCTCTAGGGCCAAGAAAAAACAGAAAATACCAACCCATGCGCTGTATCGCGCCATTGTTACGGCCAGCCAAATTCTCACACAGGGAGGGAAGCAATGAAGTTTGCAAAATAACTGCAACTCAAGTAGCGATCGAGCTCTATCGCTGTTGGTGAATCAAGAAAGGTATTTGTAAGCCGTGCTGCCTGCATTGCATGCGCCTCGAGAAAGTGCAGTTGCAGTACTTTGTTGTTAGCATGTTATTAGTTTTTCATGCAATTTTATTTATATATTGATCATAATCCCAAATTTTAAATTTTAATTTTATTTATTAGTGGTAGTGTGAGTAGTCTTGCAGTACTGTTGTTAGCATGTTTTGTAGTGATTTAATACTAAAAATTCTTAATTCCATGGGGCGCTTACAGCTTGGATACTGCATTTAATACTAAAATTTTAAAAATAATTAACAACCAAATTATTTAGCCTTAAGATTAAGACTGAGTTGTTTGAAGCTCAATTTTGGACCTCTTCTTTGATCTGGCTAGCTAAAATGTTAATATTACTGAGTTTTAACTAATGTATATAGTTAACTAAATGTTAATTTTTGGAGTTTGACCACTAAATAAGAATACAGTTTTAATAAAAAGAATCACTTAATGCATATAATTAACTAATGTAATTAACTAATAGTTACCAATGGGTTTATGAGTTTGTTTATGCCTTTTCATCTATGGACCAGGATGAGACAATTATATTGTCTAGATTGATTTTATGGCAATCTTTCAAAATTTGAAATAAACAAGTATATTAAAAACTCTAAAAAATATAAGTTAGCCCATAAATGGATAACTCATACAAATGCATGGATAACTTTTAGCTAATGAATGGATAATGGAGAGTTCACCGAAAATAACTAGAAGAATGTGAGATAAAAGAAAAAAATGTTTGTGATAACATGTAGCTAGGCATGGATAATATGTGGAATAAAAAAAATTCCAAAGTATCTTAAACTTTTCACAATTATCTCCCAACAATTTAATCCATATACACAAACTATATGGGTGTGCTAGAAGGTTAAAATGTTTAGTTTTTCAAAATATATTACCAGAATGATATGTTTAATGTTAATAAAAAAAATTAATTTAGAGATAGATGAAAGATTTCAAATTAAAAACAATTTGAAATTATAAAAGTTATAAGTTAGCTCATAAATGGATAACTCATAAATGGGAATATGAAAACACTTGGGATCTTTTGAAAAATATATTATTGCCAATATTCTAATTCGACAATTGTTCATACTTTCTACTAGATTGTTAGAACTACAGATGCTCTTCCATGGTTCACGATCTAGGAATCAATTATTCAATTCTCTAATTCTACATTACAACACTTTCTTCTTCATAAATATCTTGTTTGTGGGAGTAGTAATAATGATATTTATGTTTCTATTGTCCACTCATGTAAGTAGTAGTAAGTTTTTAATAAGATTTTTTGAGCTATTTTTGAGCTCTTCAAAGAGCACTTTTGGAGTAGCTTCAAAGTTTGTTGATTTTGTATAGCAAGTCTTAAATTTTCGGAAAGTTTCATAATCATGCTTCTTTATTAAGCAAGCTATTTCCTCACATCTTTGATAAATGATGATGGCATTTTTCTCCTTATAATTTCTCTCAAACTGATTGTAAAGGCTCTTTAACTTTGATTATGCTTGAATATTAAGTTAAAGTTGTTTTTTGTTTTTCTAGAAGAAAAAAAAGTAGTAAGTTTTTTATTTATACCCCTCTCTATATTAAACCAATTTTTTTTCTAAGTGTTATAGAGCTATTATATTTCACCGTAATACATGTGTAATGGAGAAATATTTAAAATCCTAGAATTTAACATAAATAAACGTTTATAAAATTAAATTTAGGTTAAATGTAATCTAAAATTTTGTTGGGCCGAGGATAGAAGGGCATAACTCATATATAATTCTACCCAAGTTAGGGAAAAATAGTACAAGGAAGAAGAAGAAGGAGTTGCGACATAAGAAACAACATCAAGGGAAAAGGAAAGGATGCTGCGACAGAAGAAGGAAGAAAAGCAGAAAGGAAAAGTAAAGGCACAGGACGAAGAAGTTGCGCCAGTTTTGTAAGATATGACGGAAGTACAGAGCACGAGATGTCATGACATGGAGAAATATCCATGGAAGTAGGCGTGCAAACAAGATAATGGACATAAAGTGACATTAAGGAATAATGGGGAGAAACAACATCCCTTAGGAATCATGGGTACGAGTTCGGCTAGAGGCGGAAGAAACTACACGCGTAAGGAATTTTTGTAAGTCAGGATGATGGCGCCTCTTTGTTCATATTTTGCTAAAATAGGAAAGATAGTCTGTGGGATGAGGATAGCAAGTCAGCTGAGCTAGTGACTGTAGCTGAGTTTATTAGAGTCTATATCAATTCATGATTGAGTCTGTAACAAGCATGTATGGGAATATACCGAGTCTGTAAAATGGATATAAAAGGAGAAACCCAAGTTGTACATGGGTTAGCCAGTCAATTAGTTAGCCTATTAGCTAGTTTGTGTTTAGATTCTTTTGAGCTGAGTAGAGGATACAAAAGTTTTGAGTAGGCAACTCTAGATTTCTCTGTGCATCAGAGTAAGTGGATCTGCATCTGAGTGCCCAGACAAATAAAGAAGGTCGATTCGATCTAGGCTATGTGTGGATCGCTGAGTAGGAGTAGAGTAGAGTGATAAAGATAAATAAAAATAGAGAGAATGAGACGGAGAAGAAGTCTGTATAGATAGAAAAGAATATATTGAACGACATATGTAGATCTATGTACAAACAAAAGGTGCATCTATTTTCTCATGCCAATGCCAGATGAAGAGCACCTTGTAGTTTTTTCTCAAATGGGTTTCCACATTATATGTTGTGTATATGTGTGAATGATTGGATAGCTTAGACAAGTGTATATTTACTGTGTTAATGATTGATTGATTATTGTGCTTAAAGAAGATAATTGTCTGAATGTTGTAGTTTGAGTAATGAATATAGGCTGTGATGACTGATCACTGTGCAATTGTGTAAGACTATGTAATTAAGGGCATGTAATAATTTGGTATTGATATCTAAAGTGAAAACCACCAACCCATCCTCTTGGTCTTCGTGGAAAATTTGGCACGGAGCCAAGGACTTAAACAACCTCCCACTCAAACTGAGGAAACATGGCTCTCGTAGTTACTCATAAGAACTGAGATATCTCGGGTGAGAGGGAATGTGTTTCGCAGGTGCTACTGGATGGGATCTGCTCCATCGGGCTGATATCTTGGCCTTTGTTGCACTGACTAGAGAGAGGGGACTAAACCTGGGTCAGAGGGGGAGAAAGGCAAACAAATAGTTTCGTTGCCAGGATTGTAAACTATGAGTTGATGGATATGCTCTGGCATCCCATGAAACCGAAGATCCAAAGTCAGGTGGATGCAAAAGAGCTATATTTTGCAAAGAAAGAAATTGAAGGATCTCGATGGGCGTCGACGAAGTGGTTAGAATGGTACATATATTTTGACATCCATGAGATTTTCTTTTCCGAGTTCCGCATTGTGTTGTATGAATGGTTATCTAAGTTGAAAACCCATAAAAATAAATCTCAAGGAGGGGAGCCAACCGAATGGACTCCATTCTAAATTGAGTGGCTGAAAAAGAGTCAATAACCCTATATCAAGGGTTGTGGACTTATGGGTAGACAATATCATAGAGATATATATCACTAAGTTTGTCGTTGACACAATAACTTCATACAGTGAGGACGAGAGAAAAATTTCCCAAGGACCGCGCAGTAGATATCTTTCATCATGGAAGAAATGGATCAAAATGCTCATATGTGAAAAGGGCATTCTACGAATGATAGATTGAGAAACAAGGGTGGCTATGCTTCAATAGAACCCTGGAGTGAGATGTTCTGAGGAGAAGGTGGAACTGAACTAGAATCTGGATTTTTTTGAAGCAGAAGGAGATTCAGGCCTGACAAAAAGTGAACAACTCTGTTCGGATGAGGCAATTGTAGCAAATAACAAGAAGAAGAAGGCTACAAGTTTACGTCGTACCTAGATGAAGGCTCATTTGATGAGGAAGAAGTGTACCAGCTAATCTCAGAGGAAAATAAATAATCTGAGGAGTCAACTAAAGCTCTAGAACCAGAACATGTACTCAACTCATCGATGGTACCCGAGGTAAGGACGCGAGAACCATATCCAAGTATTTCTGTAAATACAAGTAGTACTAATGCTGTAAATAGAGGACAAGGAAGTCTGACTAGTCCACATTTTGTTCCTACTAATAAAGTACCGATCAACCCAATGGCTGGAATTGAAATTAAGCTCCCAATATTCAATGGGAATGGGCTAGAAGACCAAGAAAAATATTGGTTTTTGCGTGACATCGTCTAGATTGTACGACATATCCATGATGATGAAATTAAAAAAGCGCGGATGATTGCGACTCTACGAGGTTGAGCACTAGGCTAGTATATGAAGTTTTCTATAGTACCAGTAGGAGTGGTCCAAAAAACACTCAATGACATTTGACTCAGATTGATTGATGAATTTAGGAAACTGAAGTATGAATCACAATGTATCATTGAGATCAAGGAGATGAAGCAGCTATCGATAAGTTTGTTTGGGATTTTGATGAGAGATTTAAGACGTTAATGGCCAAGGTCAATTTCCAAATATCAGATGTGCAACATAGGGAATGGTTCATTTCCTCCTTGTTGTCACATCCTAAAACACCTTTGATGAAAAAAAATGTGTTGTAGACAGAGGCTCTGTAGATATCCATGAAGTTAGAAGCCTCGCTAGCTAGAGACAATGGCTCAGGCATGATGCAAATTTAGTCGTAGCTGGACAATCTTACAGTGTAGCTCTAGTACATCAAAAGAGTCAAATAATTTCAAGAAGAAATATACCAGGTTCAGAACAGATGGGAACCATAAGGATAATTTCCTGGTGCTCATGAATTATGTCGCAGGAGGTGCCCCAAACCCATTAAACACCCAAGGAATTCCTTGGTGCAGAGTATGCCAGACTAGAAGTCACAAATCCGAGGAATGTATGTACCTACAATAGATTTTAAGTGCACCTACTAGTCTGTATTGTAAGTTTTGTAGATCGGTATGACATGATGAAAGGGATTGCAGATCCTTCCAACTGCTTTAGGAAAAAATGATAGATACCTACCTAATGAAGAAGGAGGAAGAAATGCAAGTTGAACGAGCAGAACCTCAGTATTGGGTCTACATAGTTTCAACAATAATATTTTCAACCGCAATACCATCCAAACCAGTATCCTCAATAAAAACAATACCCTCCACAAAGGGAGGGTGGGAACTTTAGAGGTCATTTTTCCCGAAATTGTCAAAGTCATGAAAAAACGTGTACATATTGTAAAGCATTTGATCACACTATAAAACAGTGTCTACATCTTATTGTGAAATGACAGGATAGAACAGTTGTTAACCCCAAATTGGTGCTGAATCAGAATCCAAACCCCAATCCAAATATCCAAATGATTTATGTTGATCCAAGACAACCCAACCTTGTTGTAGTTACAAGAGGAGGTTCTGTGATGGGAGAAGACCAAAATACATGACAAGGACACCCGTAGGTGCTACCTATGGCCCCAAAAAAAGATCCACTAGATTTCCAATAGGAGAAGGAGGTATTCTTAGAGTCAGGACAATATTTTTTTGATGCCAATCAACAGTCGACATTAGCACAAGTGCAAGCTATGCCCGAAATATTTGAACAACTAATCAGAAGGCTGCCCACTAAAAAGGTTAGTAATCTCAAAGACGTTTTCAATTTTTTTTACTACTAATACATCACAAAGGTGATGTCATATAGTTTTCATCACTCATAGAAGACAACACAATAGAGCTACGCCCTAAAATAAGAGTCAACCAAGTCAGAAGCAAATAGAAGACAGGACGAGAATTGTGAATGACTGTGCAAAGAGGAGATTATGATATGGATTATATCATACTCAAATTGGGATCAGATGTCAATATATTGACAAGACAGACATGGGAAAGTATGAACAGGTCACGACTGGACTGGTCTCCTATTCAACTACGTCTTTCTAACTAGTCGAAGGTACTACCAATTGGTAGACTATTCCAAGTTCCCTTGGACGTTGAAGGCCTGAGAACATATGATGACTTCGAGGTCATTAAAATTGTTGATGACACAAATCCATACCCTATTCTTCTATGGATTGATTGGTGTATTGATAACCAGACAATCATAAACTTCAATAAAAGTATCCTGTCTTTTGAGGATTCCAAAATGACAATGGTTGCACCCATTGATCCCCTTGAAGGACAACTAAATTTTGAGCCTATGCATAGTGAAGGGAGAAGGAAGTATTTGGACCAGCTGTATAACGTCATGTCTTCAAAGGATGATTATATTAACCCCACAACAGATGGAAACCTGACTTGGCGTAGTGTCATCTTGTGCACTTCCGACTCGAGAGAAGCCCTAGAAAATTGGCATAATAGGATGCACAAAGTATCATTGTGCAAATGTGCAAGGATCACAAAATTCGGTTGAAGAATAGGAATCAAAGAAATATCACTGCCTACGTATGAAGGATTATCTAACTTGGAATCCTTCTTAGAAGAATTTGAAGAAAAGGTCATAGAATCATAGCAACTGTCCACTTTGGACTATGTGCTAAATCTTATGCCCGCTAAATGGTGGTGTACACATAAACAATATATCTTTGACTGGCCGCAATGTAGAATATTGGTAGAGATCATATTTGAAAATGAAATCAGCTACACTGATCATAAATACACATGATTGTCAGATCCTGGAAAACATATTGAGCAATGTTGCATGACTTGCCAAGCATATTCACGACAGGAATGGGCTCACTGATTCATCCACACCTTTGAAATGGTGCCAAGAAGTTGGTACACTTCAGAGGAGCTGCAACGAGGAACTAGCGAGAAAGGATAATTTTACAGGTGAAATTTACCCCATGGGCTATTTTTATGGGGTTTTCTCTTAAAAAAGATTCGTCATTTTGCAAATTTTGAATCCCTGTTTAGCCCAATTTTGATGGGGTAAACTTTTTTCACCCTAAAAATCACCAAATTATTATATAAACGATATGAAATCCTTGGAAACTAAAATATTTTTTGAAAAATATCGCCAAACATTTTATAGTTGGTGTTTTAAGAATTGGTAAGATTCGCCAACATCTATACACTTTTAAATAAGTATGGTTCCTTAAAATCATCCCTGCTAGTGAGTGGAAAAGTTTAACTGTAAACTTTACCCAAACATTTGAATTTACAAGTAAACAACCAACAGTTGATATCCACCATGGGTACTAAGGGGGACAATTTTTTAAGAGACACCTGTTGCAACCATGGACCTCCATCAATGCAGCATTACTATGCATAACTAAACCACATGCGATAATATCATGCAGAATCTATTGGATAGTGACCCAGCCGTCATAAGCCTCTTGTGTTAGAAAGAATGTACGAAGTGGAAAGAGATTGCACGTGTGAAGATGCATGACAACCTGTTAGAAAGGACATAAAAAAATTGACAATAAGCTTTGTGGCGTGCCAACCTACTACTTAACAATAACTACTAATTCAGTGACAGGACAGTAGTGCAATAATGAAAAAATATTGGATCTAAGAACTAGGGTATGCCCATGCGATGAAAAGGATGGATTCCTCTCAAAAATTTTGAATTATACACAGTATGCCTATCATCAGTTAGGGTATTTATTACACCTCATTACCATGACTTCGACCTTGGAATACCAAGAAAAAACACTACTATTGTGACAAACTCTGAGCAAGGAGTTGGTGATTTTATAGTATGGTCATCTCTGTCTGAAGCACAAGCACATTTGAATCTGAGCCTGTAGTACCCACCTCAATATTGGAAGATACTACTAGATATATCCCAACCCCAATGATCCCTCCTAATGAGAAAACCAGCTCGAGAGTCAAGTCGAAGGCCGCTAAACGAATCTGGAAGGATAGACCAAGCCCATCAGTGCCTCAATAGGAACAACACACTAGCACAAGAAAGAAGAAGGAAAAATGAGTAACAACCCCAGAGGCAGTCATGCCCTTAGCTGATTTTGAGACAAGAAAATTATTGGCACCATATGTTTCACCTCGACACAGAAATGTAACCAGAATTTTCATCCCGAAGAAAGGAAAGGCTCCACTATGGGTGTCGTCAGTACCAGAGGGTGTGAAGGTAGTAAAATATATTTTACCCAAACTACAAAGGCTATATTATGGTGACCATGACAGCGAGATGCAACTATATTTAGACCGTGAACGTTATACGAAAATGGTGCAAGACACACCGTAGGTGCCTCGCAGATATGTTATACAGGAATGGTATGAAAATATGGAGAAGCATGACATATTATCATCTTTATACATACCACATTTTGGGCGCGGTATCCAAGTTAACATGTGTTAAGTATTTATTACTACTTTTCCATGATGGGGTTCTCTATCTAGGAAAATACATACATGTGACTATCAAGCTCATTGCTGCTATTGTAGGCCTACCATCTACTGGAATGAACCCAACACCACTACTCAAAAAGGATCAAGAGGCATCCCTAGCTAAGCGAATGAAGGAAAATTTTGGCATACAAAGACGTAAACGAGTATTGGTGATTAATATCATTAATGAACCCACTGTTATCTTCGACATGAAATTATTAACATCTAAGTTACTCCGCAAACTGTGTCTAGATAAGTGTTCAGCAGGATAAATTGCGCCTGGAGACGTCTGCGTGGAAGGAGTTCAATTGAATTGGTGTTAATTCTTGTTGAAAGAGATTATTTGACGGGGCTGGGCATTCCACTACTCTTGGTTGTTAATCCTAATCTCATTCATTGCATGGTCCAAACCAAAATCATACCAGGGTGTTGACCAGGAAGTGCCCTGTCAAGGGGCAAGGTACCGGAACCTTCGGTTTAAGAAGGAGCACCCAGAATGAAAACATGAGAGAAATATTGAATTTTTTATGCATGCAGAGGCTATACGCCATCAGGTAAGAAGCATGTCCAAGCTAGATGTTTCCACTATCCAATAGTTTCATTCCATTGTTAATTTTGAAGTTGTCCCACACAATGTTTACCTATAGCCATGACAACGAGCTCAAGGGATAAAGATACGAGCTAACTTTATCATAACTAAGGATGAGGTCCAAGAAATTGTTAATCAATGGTTGGAAGTGTGGTGTATTC
>LPNX010816997.1:0-14535 GCA_001517045.1 Pseudotsuga menziesii | reverse complement strand
ACATTTTAACCTGACATAAAATTATTGTATATTAAAATATTTAATTTAAAAGAATATTTTTATAATATTATAATTATGTTGATTATAATTTATAGATTTTTATTTTAAATTTTATTTTATAGATTCTACATTATATATATATAATTGTTGTATATGAAAACATTTTATACTACAACATTTAATTTCAAATAAATTTTCTATAATATTATCATTATGCTTGTGATTTTTTTTTTTGTTAAATAGTTTTTAAATGAAAATATTCATATCATTACGTTAATCATATTATAATATTTTTGTCTTAGTTTCATACAGAAACCTCTTACCAATTAGATAAAATTACAAATATTCCAAAATAGAATAATTCTCGACCCAAGAAAAATCAATAACCTCCTCGATAACCAAAGTTAAATTTATATGGGAATGACATTTAATTTATTTTAATATTTTAAATAGGAAATTAAGAGAATATGTTCTAATTTTCAACTAATTTTGATCTTGTTTAGATATAGAAATGAGATTCATTTGTTGTGCAAGAATATATGTTCACTAAAGTTGGAATAATTTAATCATAAGAAGATATATGCACGTAGTTTATCCAAACAATAAGAGTGTTATTTTATCATATTTTGCTATGCATCTATCAAAAATCACTTACAAATAATTTAAAAAAAATAGAAAACATTTATTAAGATTATTAAAAATACTTTATGGAGTTAAATTTATTAAGCTTATATAAAACATGAGATCTATATGGCTATACTTTAGTTACATGATATAAAATTAGTATATTAGCAGGTTCTGGTGTGAAACATGTGTAATTCTCATATTTTCTAAGCATTTCATTGTCTATTTGACTATCAGTATTTTACATTCTTTGTTACATTGATCTCTTGACTGGTTTTCCTTCTATGTGTTTTTCCTTCCCCATTAATATTTCGTTCGGTCTTCCACTTTCCAATGGTACAAATGAATCAGTCACCCTTACAATCCTGCTGGGATCATTACTACCATTATACTATATTTTATTTATCATCTTGTTTTCTTATACTAAGATGTGTCAGGGATATTGTTGTTTCAACTTTACAATATGATATATATGGCGGTGTTAAAAATGGGTTGATAGAATGGATACCTACCATATCTGGTGAAACTAGGTATTTTCTTAATTGGAAAGGTATATTGTGAGGGGGGTTCAAAAATATAATTTTAGGAATTATTTTCCAATAATTAGTGAAATTAGGGATATTCTTTAATGTCCTACGAACAAACGTGATATGTAATAAGTTCACTCAATGAAACCCCCATGGGGGCCTGCTATCCCCATGAAGAAGGGAAGAATTCATATAGAATTCTGCCTTAGTAAGGGAACAAGAGTACAAGGAAGAAGAAGAAGGAGTTGCGACATAGGAAACAGCATAAAGGGAAAAGGGAAGGATGATGCGGCAAAAGAAGGAAGAAAAGGAGAAAGGAAAAGTAAATGCATAGGACAAGGAAGCATCGCCATTTTTGTAAGATATGATGGAAGTACAGAGCATGAGATGTGATGGCATGGAAGAATATTTGTGGAAGCAGGTGTGCAGACAAGATAACGACCAGAAAGTGACAGTGACAGTAAGGCATGATGCAGAGAAACAACAACCCTTAGCGATCATGGGTATGAGTTTGACTTGAGCCGGTACAAACAACACGTGCAAGGAAATTTTGTAAGTCAAGCCGATAGTGCCTCTTTGGTCGTATTTTTCCAGAATAGGAAAGACAACCTATGGCCTGAGGATAGTAAGTCTTTCGAGATAGAGACTGTAGCCGAGAGTGTTAGAGTCTGTATCAAGTCATGATTGAGTATGTAACAAGCATGTACGGGAATATATCAAGTCTATAAAAAGGCTCTAAAAGGAGAAACCCAAGCTATACATGGGCTATCCACTCAGTCAATTATCCTATTAGCTAGTTTGTGTTTAGACGCTTTTGAGCTGAGTAGAGGATACAACATTTTTGAGTAGGTAACTTTGGATCCCTGAGTGCATCAGAGTAAGATGATCTACAGCTGAGTGCATATACAAATAGAGAAGGTCGATTCGATCCAGGCTATGCTCGGATCGTTGAGTAGGAGTAGAGTAGAGTGATAAATATAAAGAAGAACATAGAGCATGAGAGGGAGAAGAATCCTGTAGAGATAGAAGAGAAGATATTGAACATAGTCTGTAGCTTTATGTACAAACAAAAGGTGCATATATTTTCTCATGCCAATGCCAGATGAAGAGCACCTTGTGGTTTTTTCTGGGATGGGTTTACACATTGTATGTTGTGTATATGTGTGAATGATTGGATATATTCGACAAGTACATATTTACTGGTTTAATGATTGATTGGTTATTGTTATTAAAGAATATTAATATGTGAATGTTGTATTCTAAGTAATGAATATATCTGTGATGACTCTTCACTATGGAATTGCGTAAGACTGTGTAATTAAGGACATGTAATACTTTGGTATTGATATCTAAAGTGAAAACCACCAACCCACCCTCCTGGTCTTCATGGAAACTTTGGCGCAGATCTAAGGACTTAAACACCCTCCCACATAAACTGCAAGAACATGGTTCTATAAGTTACTTATAAGAACTTAGATATCTTGGGTGAGATGACATCTATGTTGCAGGTTCTATCAGCTAGGCTTTGCTTCTTCGGGCCGATATCTTGGTTGTTGTTGCACTATCCAAAGAGAGGGGAATGAACTTGGGTCATAGGGGGAGAGAGGCCAACAAATTTCATTTTGGGGATTAATTGATCGTAGTAAGCTATGGTGGATATCCTCTTGAAATAGTTAATCACAACAATTTTTTACAAAATATACTTACTCTGGAATGCTTATTTATGAAGTAGTATAAACATTATATAGTTAAAAAAATATCATTGCACCTAGGTCGTGGAATATTAACAACTTATATTTGCATTTCTAGTAATTGTTCTAATTTTTTTACTGGATTTCAAGAAAAATTGTTAAAAAAACTATGATAAAAAAAATCCAAACCATAGCATGTTTAGAGCACAAATTTATTTATTATTATCACTTTATATTGCATGTGCAACACTCATATCAGTAAAACAAACTGAAGAAGTAATAAATGGCGTTAAAACAAAAAATAAAAAACTATACGATAAAGAACATGGGCACACCTTTGGACATGAACACCTCACCACCAACAAATTCCCCTTGGAAAATCCTTCTTAAGAGCTCATTCATCAAGGAAATTTGTCAAGAGTGGGTTAAATTAGTTGCTTCTAGCTATGTGTATCCTAATATATTCTAATATCTTTTTAGAGTAATTTTGATGTGGACTTATTGTAAAACTATAAAAATCACTTTGGTCGACTGAAAATCCAACCAAATCCATTTAGGGGTTTTAGCTATGCATATTTTATCTATTGTATTGGGATTTTCTTGCTATTGTTCATGGTTATTTGCAAAAGGCTCTATGAACCTTATCATTTTTTATAAGAACTATAAGACCTAGAAATGATCCTTCTTCTTCAACACTACTTAGGGTCAAAAGACAACAACGTGATCTTGTAGATCAACAAATCAAATTGGAGTAACATGGGGATTCCTAGGGTTGAAATATCTTTATGGATATTGTCTATGTTTTTCTCCCTAAAAACATAGACACTACCACTCTATTTTAAATTTTGAGCACTTTGGTCCCTCCTAGGAAACCTATCATGATTATATGATTGGGACAATAGAGCATGGATCTTCTAGAAAATATATTATTTTCAATTTTCTAATTCGACAATCGTTCATACTTTCTACTAGATCGTTAGAACTGCAGGTGCTATTCCATGGTTCATGGCTTGATCTAGGAATCAATTATTCAAATCTATAATTCTACATCACAACACTTCCTTCTTCATAAATATCTTATTTTTGGGAGGTTGAGCTACCAAAATAGAATCATCATTAGAATCAGTTGGGGTTCCATCCTTATTATTTCTACCCTAAATTTACAATGTTATCTCTGTTACGTTGCTTTGTATATCCTATCCCTCATCGACACCCTATTAGTCCAAGAAATTTCCTAGGGTTCTAATCTTAACCGAAGGATAAAGAGAAGTGAGTGCACATACAATTATTTTTACTGAATAATTATGCCCCTCTCAATAATTAGAAGTAGTAATTCTTTAATAATTATACACCTCTCTATAGTTAACCATTTTTTTCTAAGTGTTGTAGAGTTATATATTTCACTGTGATATATGTGTAATGGAGAAATATTTAAAATGGTAGAATTTAAATAAAAGTTTATAAAATTTAATTTATGTTAAATGTAATCTAAAATTTTGTTAGGCCGAGGATAGAAGGGCATAATTCATATAGAATTCTGCCTAAGTTAGGGAAAACGTGTACAAGGAAGAAGAAAGAGTGGCGACATAGGAAACAACATCAACGGAAAAGGGAAGGATGCTGTGACAGAAGAAGGAAGAAAAGGAGAAAGGAAAATTAAAGATAGGAGACAAGGAAGTTGTGCCCGTTTTGTAAGATATGATGGAAGTACAAAGCATGAGATGTGATGACATGGAAGAATGTTCAAGGAAGCAAGCGTGGAAACAAGATAATGGACAAAAAGTGATAGTAAGGCATGATGTGGAGAAACACCATCCCTTAGCGATCGTGGGTACAATTTCAGATGGTGCCGGGAGAAACCACACATGTAAGGAGTTTTTGAAAGTCAGGCCGATAGCGCCTATTTGTTCATATTTTACTAGAATAGGAAAGATAGTCTATGGGATGAGGATAGTAAGTCGAATGAGATAATGACTATTGCCAATTCAGTTAGAGTCGGTATCAAGTCATGATTGAGTTTGTAACAAGCATGTATGGGAATATATCGAGTCTGTAAAAAGGATATAGAAAGAGAATTCCAATGTGTACATGGGTTAGCTAGTCAAACAGTTATCCTATTAGCTAGTTCATGTTTAGATGCTTTTGAGTTGAGTAGAGGATACAATAGTTTTGAGTAGGTAAATCCGGATCATTGAGTGCATTAGAGTAAGTGAATCTATAGCTGAGTGCCCAGATAGATAGAGAAGGTCAAGTTGATCGATGTTATGTGGAGATCGTTGAGTAGGAGTAGAGTAGAGTGATAAAGATAAAGAACAACATAGACCATGAGAGGGAGAACAAGTGTATAGAGATAGAATAAAATATCCTGAAAATATTTTGTAGCTTTATGTATAGACAAAAGGTGCATCTATTTTCTCATGCCAACGCCAGATGAAGAATACCTTGTGGTTTTTTCCCGGATGGGTTTCCATGTTATATGTTGTGTATATGTGTGAATGATTAGATAGCTTAGAAAAGTTCTTATTTACTGTGCTAATGATTAATTGATTATTGTGCTTAAAGAAAATAATTGTGTGAATGTTGTATTCCGAGTAATGAATATATCTATGATGACTGTGCACTATGCAATTGCATAAGACTACATAATTAAGGGTGTGTAATACTTCGGTATTGATATCTAAAGTGAAAACCACCAACCCACCCTCGTGGTCTTTGTGGAAACTTTGGATCATATCCAAGGACTTAGAAACCCTCCCATGCAAACTACAGAAACATGGTTATGGAAGTTACCCATAAGAACTCAGATATCTCGGGAGAGATGGAATTTGTGTCCCAGGTGCTACTGGCTAGGATCTGCTCCGTCAAGCCGATATCTTGGGATTTGTTGCGCATACCAGAGCGAGGGGATTGAACCTAGGTCGCAGGGGGAGGAAGGACAACAAATGATTCTATTGTTGGGACCTTAAAGTGTGTGTTGAGGTATATGTTCTGGCATCGAACGAAACCGAAGATCCAAATTTGGGTGGATGCAAAGAGATAGAGATTGCATAGAACGAAAGTGAAGGATACTGGTGGATGCCAACGAAGTGGTTATAATGGTACACATATTCAAACATCCATGATATTTTCTTTTTCTGAGTTCCCCGTTGTGTTATATGAATGGTTGTTTAAGTTGACAACCCAGAGAAATAATTCTCAAGAAGGGGAACCGAGTGAGTGGACTTCGTTCTGGATTGAGTGGATAAAAACAATTAATAACCCTATATCAAGGGTTGTGGACTTCTAGGTAGACAGTATCATAAAGGTATATATCACTGAGTTCGTTGTTGACACAATGACCTCATATAGTGAGGTCGAGAGAAAAAATTTCCAAGGACCACATAGTAGATATCTTTCATTATGGAAGACACGCATCAAAATGCTCATATGTGAAAAGGGCATTCTATGAATGATAGATTGAAAAAAATGGGTGGCTATTCCTCAATAGAAGCCTGGAGTGAGATGTTCCAAAGAAAAGGTGGATATGAACTAGACTCTGGATGTTTTCAGGTCCGACAAAAGGAAAAAAACTCTACTCGGATGAGGAAATTGCAGCACAAAACAAGAAGAAGAAGGCTATGAGTTTACATCATACCTGGATGAAGGCTTACGTGACGAGGAAGAAGAGCACCAGCTAATCTCATAGGAAAACAAAGAATTCGAGGAGTCGACAGAAGTTCCAGAACCATAACATGTACTCAAATCATCAACAGTACCAGAGGTAAGGACGTGAGAACCATCTCCAAGTATTTATGTAAATACAAATAGTACTAGTGCTGTAAATAGTGGACAAGGAATTCTGACTAGTCAACATTTTGTTCCTACTAATATAGTACCGATCAACCTAATGGCTAGAACTGACATTAAGCTCCCAATATTCAATGGGAATGGGCTGGAAAACCCAGAACAATATTGGTTTCTGTGTGACGCCATCTGGACCATACGACACATCCAAGATGAGAACATAAAAATAGAGCATATGATTACGACTCTACAAGGTTGAGTGCTAGACTAGTATATGAAGTTTTCCATAGTACCAGTAGGAGTGGTCCCAAAAACACTTAGTGAGATTCGACTCTGATTGATTAATGAATTTAAGAAACTGAAGTATGAATCACAATGTATCACTGATATCAAGGAGATAAAGTAGCTATTGACGAAGTTTTTTTGGGATTTTGATGAGAGATTTAAGACGTTAATGGACAAGGTCAGTTTTCAAATGTCGGATGTGCAACACAAGGAATGGTTCATTGCCTGCTCGTTGCCACACATCCGAATGCCTTTGATGCAACAAAAACTTGTGTCGCTGACAAAGGATCTGGAAGTAGCCATGAAGTTAGCAGCCTCTCCAGTTGGAGACAATGGCTCGGGCATGATGCAAATTTAGTTCGATCTGGCCAATATTATAGTGTAGCTCTAGTACATCAAAAGAGGAAAAGAATTTTAGGAAGAACTATGGTGTCCTAGGCACAGAACAAAAGGGAACCATAAGGATAATTGCCCGGTGCCCATGACTTATGTCGCAGCTGGTGCACCAAACCCATTAAACACCCAAGGGATGCCTTGGTGTAGAGTATGCCAGGCTACACGGCACAAGTTCGAGGAATGTATGTACCTACAAAAGATTGTAAGTGCACCTACTAGTCTGTGTTGTAAGTTTTGTATATTGGTAGGACATGATGAAAAGGATTGCAGAGCCTTCCAACTGCTCCAAGAAAAAAAGATGGATACCTACATAATGAAGAATGAGTAACAAAGGAAAGATAAAAAAGAAAAACCTTAGTATCATCTTGTGCAATTTCAACAACAATATCCTCAACCACAATACCAACCAAAATAGTATCCTCAATAATAACAATACCCTCCACAAAGGGTGGGTGGGTACTTCAAAGCTCATTTTTCTCGAGATTGTCAAATTCTTGCAAAAACTTGTACATATTGTAAAGCATTTGATCACACTATAGAATAGTTTCCACAATCAATTGCAAAATGGAAGGACAGAACTCTCGTTAACCCCAACCCGATGTAAAATCAGAATCCAAATCCCAATCTGAATATCCAAATGATCTATATTGAACCAAGACAACCCAACCTTGCTGTAGTTACAAGAGGAGGTGCTGCGATGGGAGTAGACCAAAATACACCGCAACGAAACCCGTAGGTGTGACCTGCGGCCCAAAAGAAAGCTCCACTAGATGTCAAACAGGAGAAGGAGGTCTTCTTGGAAGTGCAACAAGATTTGTTTGATGCCAATCAACCATCGACATCGGGACAAGTGTGACCTATGCCCAAAATATTTGAACAACTAATCAAAAGGCCTCCCACTAAAAAGGTTAGTAATATCAAAGACTTTTTCAAAAGTTGCTTAGCATTAATCCATGACAAAGACGTTTTCACAAAGTTGACATCACACTACAACAAAATACCATTTTAGGGGCGGTTTTCGCTTGCAATGGTTTTTCTACCTCCCCCCCCGAAAGTTTTTTTTGGTATTTGGGGTTAGTTCTTAAAACCCCCCCTCAAAAGTCAGAAAAATTTGACTTTTGGGGGTGGTTTTTAAACACCCTTCCCCCCAAAATAGCAATTCTCAGGACTTTTGGGGGCGGTTTTTAAATCCCCTCCCCTCAAAAGTCGAATTCTCAATATTTTTAGGGGTAGTTTTTGAAACACGCCCCCCAAAAGTTCCAATCCTCAATACTTTTGGGGGTGTTTTTTAAAACCCCCCTTTGAAAAAGTCTAATTCGGAGGACTTTTTGGGGGGTGGTTCTCAATACTTTTTGGGGGGGTTTAGAAAGACCCCCCTAAAGGTGTCCTGGAGCAGTTTTACTAACGCCCCCCCCCAACCCCCCGGACTTGTTTTTTTATGGTATTTGGCGGAGGTCCATAAAAAACCCCCTCAAAAGTACTAAGAAAGGAATTTTTTGGGGTGGTTTGGAAAGACCCACCCAAAACTTGCATGATTTTTAGTTTTCCTCAGCATCGCTAAATTTTGTGGGGCTCACCACATTGAACGATGAGGATTAAAAGAGGCAGAGATATCATATTGTGAAGGATTTCGTGATGGGAACATGCATGCAGGCTATCAAAGATGGGTATCGCAAAAATGGTAGGAGACACACTAGTGAACGATCGAGATTCATCATAGACTCGGATCTATGGATGAAATGGTTTTCGCGATGAAAAGATGCGAGGGTGAGAATTAATACGGAGCTTGCGAAAGGCAAATAAAGGGATAACTCAATGAATGATCCATATCTAATCACGTGAGGATCTAAGTCCTAGAAACTCTTCATAAATAGAAGATGCCCACTCTGAAGATGCATTTCAAATCATGGAATCAATAAGGAAACATGAAATCGCTGGTTAAAAAGGATCCATGACGAGATTGATGGTTAAGGTATAATTTTAGAATGCGAGCTTCATAGAAGTTAAGGGAAACGACAAAATTGAGGGAGAATAATGAAATATAAATAGCACAGAAGATCAATGGTGCAAAACAGATCAGGCAGAAATGGAGGGCTGAGAAAAGTTTTGGTCACCAAAGATGCAAGAGAAAAGTTTCTGTTACAATTGGTTTTTCTTTTCGAATAAACTTTTAATTATATATGAAATTTGTAAGTTTGAAACAATAATATACATTTCCTAGCATGTGGGTTATTGTGAATATGCTTCTATACTATCTTCAAACTGTCCGAAAAATCTCTTATTATAGCCTTCTAGATATGCTTGGATGCACCATACAACACTCTAGAGATCCACACTCTCATAATAATTTGACCATCATCCTATCAGCTATGACAAGAATTTCCCTAAGGCCAGTTATGTAGATTTTACCAATAATTCCATACTTGGACAATCTTTTTATCTTCTCTTAGGCTTGGTCTAATTTCCCTAAACCACATTTTTGGCAAGTCCATAAATTCGTTTTCAGGGTTTCTTTGGAAAAAATGAGAACATGGTTAGGTAGACAAAATAACATCCTACAATATCCCCATGTGGTGCATGGATTTTCTTAAACACACAATTTTTGGAAGGGCAACCTCCTAAGGATACTTGGACCAATATTCCCATACTTAGTCAATTTCCCGATTTTCACTAGTTTGATGTATTTCTCTAGAATGATGTCATAATTGTTAGGGTTAACCTTGACTGGGGATTAATTCAAAGGTGTTTTAGGTCTTGCACATGGTTTGGGCACATGGTTTGTTGTATCCCATGGTATTGTCCAATGGTATCGCATGTGATTAAACCTTTATAAGGCTTGAGGAGGCTCCATTGTATAGAGGCTTGGAGGTGAGCAATGACTAGCTCGCTTGGCCCGGATGGACGGTTTTGGCCATGTAATGAAGATCTTCATTGGTGCTAGTTTTCCCCGCATGGGGTTTCCAGGGTATATTGTGTGTCTATATGTGGTTGCTTGTGATAATGTTTATTTCTCGCTCATTATTGTTAATGTTTCTCGTTTTAACCTAACAACTAGTATCAGAGCCATGGTTTGGCTTGGTTATGCTCGTTGGTGTTTCTATGTGCATTGACATGATGAAAAGGTGGTAGCACATAGATTTGAAAAACATTTATTGTATCGAGTTTTTTGAATCAAATTGTGGGGTGCATGTTCAGTGGTACCCGACATCCTAGCAATAATTTTTTGGTCCATGTGAAACTTAGCCGTAGGCAAGTTTGGATTTCTCTAGATGCTAAAGGCACAAGGTATCCCTCTTATGTGCAAAGAAGGGATGTTGCATCAAGCGTGGAATGAACCACTAGGTAGGTACGAGGGTGGCAGGTGTACTCGTAGCCTAGCTTGATGTGGATCAGAGAGGTTGAGTCTTCGATTGCGGGAGAAATGTGAGATGGTTTAATCTCGGTTTTGGGACCAAGATTGATGAGCCATGTATGTGAAGAGAATTCGTAGAGAACTGGCAGTTACAGCGGTTGATGACCCATGTAATCTGGCAGATGGATTTTTCTTTATATGGACATCAATGACAGAGTTTGGATGTAGGTACAAAAGTAGCATGACAAGTAGACGAGCAATAAAACGAGAGGATGAAGCAACGGATGGTTATGGCGAAGTCACCATGAAGACACATGAAAAAAATGTAATGGACCATTTTGCATGTAAATGGGCATCTAGGTGTAAGACCTGGTAAGGCATGCATACCCCTGGTAACTCACTGATAAAGTCAAGAGATAGACCTAGGTGATAGGGGGGTGTATGTGAGATTCCTCGATAAAACTTTGAGGGGAGTCGGTGATTACTCCAAGTCAAGTTTAAAGGGGGGATTGTTAGGGTTAACCTTGACTCAAGATTGAGTCAAAGGTGGTTAGGTCTAGCACATGGTTTGGTCACATGGTTTGTTGTATCCCATGGTATTGTCCCATGGTATTGCATGTGATTAAGCCTTTATAAGGCTTCAGGAGGCTCCATTGTAAAGAGGCCTGGAGGTGAGCGGTGACTAGCTCACTTGGCCCGGATGGCTGATTTTGGCCATGTAATGAAGATGTTCATTGGTGCTGTTTTTCCCCGCATGGGGTTTCCAGGGTATATTGTGTGTCTATATGTGGTTTCTTGTTATAATGTTTATTTCTCACTCATTATTATGTTAATGTTGCTCATTTTAACCTAACAATTGGTATCAGAGCAATTTTTTATCTTCTCCTAGGCTTGGTCTAATTTCCCTAAGCCACAATTTTGGCAACTCTGCAAATTATTCTTCAGGGTCTCTTTGGACAAACTGATACCATGGTTGAGTATACAAAATATCACTGTACAATATCCTCATGTTTTGCGGGCATTTTCTTCAACACATAATTTGTGGTGGGCATCCTCTTAATGATACTTGCACCAGTTTCCTGATTTTCACTAATTTCCCGTATTTCTCTTGAATGATGTCATAATGCAACAATGAATTCAAATTCATGCCACATCATCATCTATTCCATGCCATGCCATGCCGGTATCATCCTTAGTGAGAGAATCAACCTTAATGCGGGAATCACCCCTTTCCAACACTTAGCCATTTTTGCATTGTCTTTAGTATGCAAAATAACATTTTTGTTCTATTTTGGCATGTTGATATTTTCCTTACATGATCACCATAAGAAAAACCAAGAGAATGAATAGATATCCATTTAAATAATGAACAAGACCATATCATCTGATAAATTTTATTATCAAAGGAACACCCCCTTGTGGGCATTTCGAAATGGTCTCTCAAACTCTTTGGCTAACACTTAACCAGTTCTCTTCAAACCCTAGGTCACCAAGGTGATTTAATTTTTTCTTCAAACTTGGAAGGTGAGATACCCAATGGGTAGAGGCAAACATGGTGAATCCATCAAGACCACTTTCATTTTCTGGAGCTTCTTTCTCTCTCCTCAGCGGGCATTTTTCTGGAGCAGTGCAAATATGGGTGAGAGGCACTTCTGGTGGATTGATATCAATTGTTATTTTGGATGACTTGGATTTTACTGTAGATCATACAATTTACAGAAGTGAGTACAAGATTTTGTAGAAAAGGTTTGTATTCCTATGTTATAGTTCAATTTATTCAATATAACATGAAATGTAGGCCAATGTGTGCATTTCCTCGAGGTACTCAACCATGATTTTTACCATGTGGAAAACACATAAATTTGGAAATTCATTACAGACCATCAATGTTTGTGTCTAAAATTTAAACTTTGAAAGCTTTTTAGGTTTTTTTATGCCTGAAAATACACTCTGTGATTTGAATCACTGAATTTTGCTCTGCAATGTATGATGGGTGTGTATTTGAGTAAAGCAATCCAAAATTGACTTCAGTAAAATGCACGCATGTACCTGATTTCTTTGTCAAATTCAACGAATAAAATAGGAGAGTCTTTTTTATTACTATTCCTCTTTTAGCATTTTAATATTTTCAATTTTTTACCTGATACCTTCTCCTTTAGAAATTTTTTAATTTCTAGCCCTAATATTGAATTTTTTTCTAGGACAATGTGTGCATTTCGTAGAGGGACTCAACCCTGATTTACAATTTCGAGTTTTTCTAGTCATCCAATTTTCTAAAATTCTAAATGGCAGTTTTTTCTAAAATGAGTGTCAAATACATCACTTAACAAGGAAAAAATGTTTTATATAGTACAGACCATCAAATTCTATGATTGGATGAAGCTTAATCGAGTCAGATTCTAATGGCATTGAGAATGATTGCATCACCCAGACGTGAAATCAACATTTCCTCGTGATTAACGTTCTTTTACCACCTTTCAATTATTCAAAGATCCAACATAGTACACATATCCATATTTAGCCTGACCTCATGGATTCCTTCCTAGCAGCTGTAGGAATTTACCAATTATGTTGCTTCTTATGGAACATTGATAAATAGGGGTCACTGTTATTAGTAGGCTATATATTGATTCGATTATCTATGTTCATTAATTTTTGTCTAGTATGGCCACATATGTGCGTAAATTAGAGTTTAGTGATAGTATGAGTGAAATGGGTAGAATTGGAAACAATTGGGAGATAGTCTCATCCATTTTCAATGGCTTTAACTGCCAGTTCCATTCCATCTTATCGCTTTTATGTTCATTTGCAAGTCCTTTCCCTTCACTCAGTGAAGTATTTCCTGCATTGAGTCAACACCCTATCCCTCTTCAACAACCTGATAACTCCCCCTCGATGGCATAGCAGGATTGATTTCTTCAATTCCAGCTATTAATTTCTCCATACCAAATGGGTATTGAATGTTGATTTCCATGGAGCCATTTTTGTCTTATCATTTTTCTCTTCCTTATCATTTTCTTATTTCCTTGGCACTTCCCTTTTGTTTTTGTGAGACCTCTCACGCAATGTGTATCACTTTTATAATTCTTCTCTGCACACAGCTCAAATCAAGATAACTGGAATGAAACTTCCTCTTCAACTCCCTTTCTACCCCTATTGTTGAAACATGTACACTTCATCCCTGTTTCCCCCCCTGTGTTTCATTGCCATGTTAGCCTTGTTCCACTGTAGTTGGTATCTTCGTTTGAATCCAGTAAAGCAGAATAGAGGACGAGTTGGCTTGAGGGTGAATCAACATTTCAGTTTCACTCTAATGAAATCCACTTGTAACATGGTCAATCCAACCCTTGAGGTCTATAAATAGAATGTAATAGGTAGTAAGGACAATTATTATTGAAGGAGTTGTTTAATGTTATTGATTCAACAGTAAACTATCCCTCTGCTCTATAATGAAAGAATAATATAATAAAAAATGCTATTGGGCCCCTTTTAAAAATTTCTTGAGTATCGATCTGGTTATATTTTTGCATTATCTTTGTTTTTTTCCTGGGAATGTATTATATCTATTATGTTTTCATTTATTTATTTGTGTAAGGAAGGATGGTGATTTATATTATAATAAAAATGATACAGATGATACAAACCTGCAGAGGCCATGAGATTGGTTTCCAAATAACTATCCAATTCAACCTCTTTTCTATGTTTTCCTTGTCATGCCAAAATTCTATAAATACAAGATTTACTAGTGAAACTATGATGCCCGTGAACAAGAAAGCAACATTTACAGTTGTTTAGCTCTCATTTAAAATGTTGGATGCATTTCTTATTTCACAATAGAATTTTTTATGTCTGAAATTAAAACTATACGACTCTAATT
>LPNX010816992.1:126738-230775 GCA_001517045.1 Pseudotsuga menziesii | reverse complement strand
TCTTCTACCAAACTTTACTGTAGGAAATGGCAGTAACATGTATAGAAATACAATTTATACATCCTTTATTTTCATGCACTTTATAACTCTAGTGGAAAAGTATACAAATTATAGCCATATAGATGACTATAGTGTGTCATTGTTGCAAGCTACTAGTAATTGTCCATTGTAGCAATGAAGCTAATTGATTAAAAAGGGTCGGGATTATGTCAAAAATGTTATTATATATAGAAGCCGAGTTTATTATGCTATGGTGTCAGATTTTGAGTTCATTTGTCAACTGAAGAAAGCCTGGAGAGTCAAGTTCCTTTCACAAGTTCATGTTCTTCTACAGGATTCTGGTGTCTACTTTCTGAAAGGTTACTAACTTATTTTTTATGGTAAAGTCTAAGCCATCTAACATGCCATTTCTTTGGAACAGATGCTGTCAAAGTTGAATTAAGTTTGTGGTTTCTCAGAACACAGAGCTTCTGGAATGGAATAAAGGCTCAATTGGAAAAAAAATAAGCTCAATAAAAGAGCTAAAACTAGCAAGGATGATGAAGACTGTGAAATGGAAATAAATTTTTTGGTGGACCAAACTGTTGATAAAAGAACTTTGAAGTCAGAGCTTTCTGCAGCAGCTATCATTTCAATAGAACAGTTCAGCCGGTAAGTAGTTCCTACTGAAATTTTGAGCCTTGGAAGATTTATAACTGCCTCTAAATTTCTTTCTGTATTGGTTGCACTTGGAAAGCATCCCATCCAGGTCAGTATGGAAGATTTCCAGTAGGCCATCATTACACTCAATTGGCTAGCTGACTAAATAGAAGTCTAAGTTGTTGGAATCTCATGCTTAAGGAATTCCAATTAGTAAAGGGCTATGTGACCTTTTTCTGCGCCTTCTAAATTCTGTTGAGGACATCAAATCCTTTTCAGTTGAATGTGGTTTGCTGTGCTCAGCAACGCCTAGGTTCACTTTATCCTCTCTTCTGAAGGAATCTAGTATCGACTAAAGCCCAATGTTAAAATCAAAGAGCATTTGATCCCTTTAATAGTAGTACCTTTGATAATCTTCATGGTGGACGACAGTGTTCATGTCCCATTCTGTTTCTATCAGAAATAAAAACCTTCATTATATGGAAATCAAAAATGAAATCCTTCATTATATAGATTCCATGGATCAGTTGCTAATAGCTATGTAGCCACCCTTTTGAACAGAAAGTGATGGTAACAGCATGCTAGCATGGATGCATGCTTACTCAAGCAACTACTAGTGTGTGATGATGAACTATAGCATTGTTTGCACAGTTGATGGCCACTGTCTCTATAGGGAAAGGTATATATCCAGACAAACCTCACAGAGTTGGTTCTTCAGTCGTTAGCACCATCATCACTATCCCATCGAATAGATAAATGTAACTCAATTGACTCCACTCTTCACCATATAGTGGGCACAAGAAGTGGAACCTTAGTGCCTTGGATATCCATACCAGAAAGGTAGAAAATGTAGGACTGTACTCATAGACACAGCTTCACCCTTAATCTAGCTGGAATTTCTATTGCCACATGTGGTAGATACAAGTATTATTATAATATTTACAAAAACATTAGGCAAGTGTTTATCCATTCATAGATAGAAACATATACATATAATTATTTAGTTACCAATTTTCTCTTGCTAGGTGTCAATGTGACCATTATGACCATTTATTGCCACAATGCATTGTAACTTAATATAACAGGGCTATTATCTCATGATGGTTTATGATGATGAAAGCATCAGATATCTGTTTTGGAAGGGTACAATAATGGACATCCCAACTCTGGGAAGGGCAGTTGCTCTGCACAAATACCAGAGTAGGGCTCTGGTCATGGATCCCGGAATATCATGTCAAGAAGTGAAGGTGAAAGAAGCAGAATCAAGTGGAAGAATTTTGTAAAATAAACAGATCAGGAGCACAACATTGAGAAATCTTGTTCCAATATTTGTGCATACTTTCGATGCAAGTTATTTGCATTGTTTGTATAGCACTGATTTCAAGTCTAAATTTCCTGTTAGATGCTTGAAACAATCTCATGGAGGCAGACAGAGTTTGAATGAAACAGACACCAGTAAGATGTTCTTCTACCAAACTTTACTGTAGGAAATGGCAGTAACATGTATAGAAATACAATTTATACATCCTTTATTTTCATGCACTTTATAACTCTAGTGGAAAAGTCTACAAATTATAGCCATATAGATGACTATAGTGCGTCATTGTTGAAAGCTACTAGTAATTGTCCATTGCAGCAATGAAGCTAATTGATTAAAAAGGGCCGGGATTATGTCAAAAATGTTATTATATATAGAAGCCGAGTTTATTATGCTATGGTGTCAGATTTTGAGTTCATTTGTCAACTGAAGAAAGCCTGGAGATTCAAGTTCCTTTCACAAGTTCATGTTCTTCTACAGGATTCTGGTGTCTACTTTCTGAAAGGTTACTAACTTATTTTTTATGGTAAAGTCTAAGCCATCTAACATGCCATTTCTTTGGAACAGATGCTGTCAAAGTTGAATTAAGTTTGCAGTTTCTGAGAACACAGAGCTTCTGGAATGGAATAAAGGCTCAATTGGAAAAAAACTAAGCTCAATAAAAGAGCTAAAACTAGCAAGGATGATGAAGACTATGAAATGGAATTAAATTTTTTGGTGGACCAAACTGTTGATAAAATAACTTTGAAGTCAGAGCTTTCTGCAGCAGCTATCATTTCAATAGAACAGCTTAGCCGGTAAGTAGTGCCTACTGAAATTTTGAGCCTTGGAAGATTTATAACTGCCTCTAAATTTCTTTCTGTATTGGTTGCACTTGGAAAGCATCCCATCCAGGTCAGTATAGGAGATTTCCAGTAGGCCATCGTTACAGTCAATTGGCTAGCTGACTAAATAGAATTCTAAGTTGCTGGAATCTCATGCTTAAGGAATTCCAATTAGTAAAGGGCTATGTGACTTTTTTCTGCTTCTTCTAAATTCTGTTGAGGACATCAAATCCTTTTCAGTTGAATGTGGTTTGTTGTGCTCAACAACGCCTAGGTTCACTTTATCCTCTCTTCTGAAGGAATCTAGTATCGAATAAAGCCCAATGTTAAAATCAAAGAGCATTTTATCCCTTTAATAGTAGTACCTTTGATAATATTCATGATGGACGACAGTGTTCATGTCTCATTCTGTTTCTATCAGAAATAAAAACCTTCATTAAATGGCAATCAAAACTGAAATCCTTCATTATATAGATGCCATGGATCAGTCGCTAATAGATATGTAGCCACCCTTTTGAACAGAAAGTGATGGTAACAGCATGCTAGCATGGATGCATGCTTACTCAAGCAACTACTAGTGTGTGATGATGAACCATAGCATTGTTTGCATAGTTGATGGCCACTGTCTCTATAGGGAAAGGTATATATCCAGACAGACCTCACAGAGTTGGTTCTTCAGTCGTTAGCACAATCATCACTATCCCATCGAATAGATAAATGTAACTCACTTGACTCCACTCTTCACCATATAGTGGGCACAAGAAGTGGAACCTTAGTGCCTTGGATATCCATACCACAAAGATAGAAAATGTAGGATTGTACTCATAGACACAACTTCACCCTTAATCTAGCTGGAATTTCTATTGCCACATGTGGTAGATACAAGTATTATTATAATATTTACAAAAACATTAGGCAAGTGTTTATCCATTCATAGATAGAAACATATACATATAATTATTTAGTTACCAATTTTCTCTTGCTAGGTGTCAATGTGACCATTATGACCATTTATTGCCACAATGCATTGCAACTTAATATAATAGGGCTATTATCTCATGATGGTTTATGATGATGAAAGCATCAGAGATCTGTTTTGGAAGGGTACAATAATGGACATCCCAACTCTGGGAAGGGCAGTTGCTCTGCACAAATACCAGAGTAGGGCTTCGGTCGTGGATCCTGGAATATCATGTCAAGAAGTGAAGGTGAAAGAAGCAGAATCAAGTGGAAGAATTTTGTAAAATAAACAGATCAGGAGCACAACATTGAGAAATCCTGTTCCAAGATTTGTGCATACTTTCGATGCAAGTTATTTGCATTGTTTGTATAGCACTGCTTTCAAGTCTAAATTTCTTGTTAGATGCTTGAAACAATCTCATGGAGGCAGACAGAGTTTGAATGAAATAGACACCAGTAAGATGTTCTTCTACCAAACTTTACTGTAGGAAATGGCAGTAACATGTATAGAAATACAATTTATACATCCTTTATTTTCATGCAGTTTATTATTCTAGTGGAAAAGTCTACAAATTATAGCCATATAGATGACTATAGTGTGTCATTGTTGCGAGCTACTAGTAATTGTCCATTGCAGCAATGAAGCTAATTGATTAAAAAGGGCCGGGATTATGTCAAAAATGTTATTATATATAGAAGCCGAGTTTATTATGCTATGGTGTCAGATTTTGAGTTCATTTCTCAATTGAAGAAAGCCTGGAGAGTCAAGTTCCTTTCACAAGTTCATGTTCTTCTACAGGATTCTGGTGTCTACTTTCTGAAAGGTTACTAACTTATTTTTTATGGTAAAGTCTAAGCCATCTAAAATTCCATTTCTTTGGAACAGATGCTGTCAAAGTTGAATTAAGTTTGTGGTTTCTCAGAACACAGAGCTTCTGGAATGGAATAAAGGCTCAATTGGAAAAAAACTAAGCTCAATAAAAGAGCTAAAACTAGCAAGGATGATGAATACTGTGAAATGGAATTAAATTTTTTGGTGGAACAAATTGTTGATAAAAGAACTTTGAAGTCAGAGCTTTCTGCAGCAGCTATCATTTCAATAGAACAGCTTAGCCGGTAAGTAGTGCCTACTGAAATTTTGAGCCTTGGAAGATTTATAACTGCCTCTAAATTTCTTTCTGTATTGGTTGCACTTGGAAAGCATCCCATCCAGGTCAGTATAGGAGATTTCATGTAGGCCATCGTTACAGTCAATTGGCTAGCTGACTAAATAGAAGTCTAAGTTGCTGGAATCTCATGCTTAAGGAATTCCAATTAGTAAAGGGCTATGTGAATTTTTTCTGTGCCTTCTAAATTCTTTTGAGGACATTAAATCCTTTCCAGTTGAATGTGGTTTGCTGTGCTCAGCAACGCCTAGGTTCACTTTATTCTCTCTTCTGAAGGAATCTAGTATCGACTAAAGCCCAATGTTAAAATCGAAGAGCATTTTATCCCTTTAATAGTAGAGCCTTTGATAATCTTCATGGTGGACGACAGTGTTCATGTCTCATTCTATTTCTATTAGAAATAAAAACCTTCATTATATGGCAATCAAAAATGAATCCTTCATTATATAGATGTCATGGATCAGTTGCTAATAGCGATGTAGCCACCCTTTTGAACAGAAAGTGATGGTAACAGCATGCTAGCATGGATGCATGCTTACTCAAGCAACTACTAGTGTGTGATGATGAACTATAGCATTGTTTGCACAGTTGATGGCCACTGTCTCTATAGGGAAAGGTATATATCCAGACAGACCTCACAGAGTTGGTTCTTCAGTCGTTAGCACCATCATCACTATCCCATCGAATAGATAAATGTAACTCACTTGACTCCACTCTTCACCATATAGTGGGCACAAGAAGTGGAACCTTAGTGCCTTGGATATCCATACCACAAAGGTAGAAAATATAGGATTGTACTCATAGACACAGCTTCACCCTTAATCTAGCTGGAATTTCTATTGCCATATGTGGTAGATACAAGTATTATTATAATATTTACAAAAACATTAGGCAAGTGTTTATCCATTCATAGATAGAAACATATACATATAATTATTTAGTTACCAATTTTCTCTTGCTAGGTGTCAATGTGACCATTATGACCATTTATTGCCACAATGCATTGCAACTTAATATAATAGGGCTATTATCTCATGATGGTTTATGATGATGAAAATATATGTAATGATTAAAATCTTAACCACCACTTGCATAACGTTGGATCCAAATAAACAAGCATTAGGTAATGATCATGGCCATAACCAAGGACAGGGAGAACAGACCACAAATGTAGGAGCTTAGCTATGCATTAGGTCTTTGGGCAAAGAAACTAATACTGGTCTTGAAATTGGAAAAGAAAGATATTGGATTGTAGTCCAACTCAATCACGGTCCTTCAAGTCATTGCTGCACTCATGTGGCTTGTGGCATAGATTTGTGACAAAGATATAGGTTTCACTGTTCAGTTACGAAGCATACTAGTTGTAGTTCATTTTCAGCAATTCTGCAGGCTGCATCCCAAATTGTAATACGTCATTATATTTTCTTTGCAAGCCGTGGTTTAAATATGTAGTGTGTTGTCAAATTCCTATGAATAAATATGGGAGCCCTACATGCTAACAATCACCCCTCTTCTTCGGCTCTATGCCCATGCGTCAACTATTTTTTTTTTGGTTTCAACTCTGGAGTTACAGAACTTGGTAATACACACAATCGAACCCATTAATTGGGCAAATTTTACACAACAATAGATTTCTAGGGCACGCTATGATGCCAAGTTCCATGGATTCCCTTTTAGGATTGGTTTCCTAGTGTGAATTTAGTATGATGCCACATGTGCAGTTTTTCTTGCCAAGATAACCCCAAACCAGGTGTTGACTATGACATTGTTCAGTGTATCTCATTAGGCTCTGCATTGTGGGAACACCAATCAAAAGAATATGGAAATGGTTGAGGATTCCATGGTGGAGGAAAACTTTTTGCTTGCCTCTTCATACAAGCACGCCTTGGGTTTCTGTGAAAATCATTTCCTCACTTAGATACTGTGCTGATTGGTATTGATTCAAACATAATTACATTATCACTGTTTTCAACATCAAGGGGCCTTATATGAAACTGCAGAAAAACCTCTCCATACAATAAGCTAAATACGACTCTGAGTTTGTGCACTAATTCTAGCGCACTGACATTTAATCAAGTAGTTGGGAATGCGGCCAAGAGTTTGAGCTCAATGTATGCAGGTTTCTACCTATGTAGTCGAGCATAATTGTTTTGTGGATTCGTTGATTATCTTTTCTGTTGAAATCCATTTCCTGGTTTAGAGCTAAGTTTTACTTTTCTTAGGTACTAAATAGTTGTAGATTTATCCATTCAAATTTAATTTTAACTAATTCTTAAATTGAATTTGTTAGATTAGATTTTATTATTTTGCACATGATCTTGGTTGTAGATTTATCCATTCAAGTTTAATTTTAACCAATTTTTAAATTGAATTTGTTAGATTAGATTTTTATTATTTTGCACATGATCTTGGTTATTGTTGTTAGCTGTTGAACAAGATAAATGATTTTCTTCATTGTTTTTCTACTTTACAAGTGATATTTTTTTATTGGATTTTGCAGGAGTGAGCTTAACTTATAAGTGGGCCATTGAGTATGAAGAGCCTGCTATTGAAGATTTTCCGTTGAGTATGAAGAGCCTGCTATTGAAGATTTGCCATTCAGTATGAAGAACCCGATGTTAAGGCTTTCAAGCTGCTAAGTGTGGTTTTGAAGCTGCTGACGTGGGATCTAAGTATGGTTTAGTGCTGAGTATGGTTTTGAAGCTGTTGATGTGGGATCTAAGTATGGTTTGGTGCTAAGTATGGTTTTGAAGTTGTTGACGTGGGATCTAAGTATGGTTTTGCAGCCAAGTGCAAGTATGATGGTTTAGCCATTGTAATATTTTGAAAAGTGATGATTTTCCTGTAAAGCTATATGGAAATTAATATGAGTATTTGAGAAAACTCATATTTATTGTAATACTTTTGACATCTCATATAATATAATTTGTGCTTTAAAACTTATATATATGGTTGTACTTTATGTTATGTATCAATGTTGTAATTATTAACTAATTAATGTGACATTGTATGGTTTACATGTGTAATAGATATTATTTACAAGTGTTATAATTAATTATAATGTGACATTGCATAATTCACAAGTATATTAGATGAGAATAAATGTATGATTTTTTTTTTAATTAAACATAATATCATATTAAAAATTTATATTGATTAATAATTGACACCATTCAAACTACTGAAATATAATGACCACACATAAAGCGACTAAAAATGACTAAATTAGTGACCAATAATTGAGAGATATGTGACCAAACAATGAGATATAAATGACAAAAAAAATGACCAAAATTCGCATATCAATGACCAAAAAACAATTTTGGTGGCTAATTTATGGTCTTTTATTACACGACCAAATTTGGTCATATTTTAGCTTGTCATTAATTTGGTTATAAATGTGGTCATTAATTTGGTCATAAATGTGGTCATATAATTGGTCATTGATTCAAATACATGACCAAATCAATGACCAAATATATGACCAAATTAATGACCAACCGACAAGCTATAAATGACCAAAATAAAAATGACCAATTTTGGTCGCGTAATAAAAGACCGTAAATTAGCCACCAGCGATCGCCAAACCAAAAGTGGTCATTGATATGCGGATTTTGGTCAATTTTTTGGTCACTAATCTCTCATTTTCCACTAGTGATCCCATAATAGGGTCCATAAGTCATCGCATGCAATGCCCCATGAGACACTCCGTAGGCAGGAAGATACGCTCCGGAAGTAGGGATATACATACCAGAAGTAGGGATATATGCCCCGGAAGTAGTAACATGACCTCTAGAAGTATGAACATAGCCTCCCGAAGCAACAAGCAGTATGTAAACCTAAGACACAGTCGGTCTAGTAACCACATTACGGACCTGACTCGTAGCCATATACCAGCTCGAAGGACCATGTGAATAAGGTGGAGGATGTACATTTGAAGAACTAGGGATCGAGGATGAAGGAATATGAGAAATAATGTATGTGCTACTACCTATCGTCACTCGTCTCGAATCTGGTATCTTAATCAGATCGCTAACCCTAGACCTAGGAGGGATATATGACACAGCTTCCACTGCTCGGATGGAAGGTGCAATGTGACTAGTGCTCCCAAACCTCTCCACATGGTAAGGAATGAGAGTCCCCCGGCATAGTGTTAGGCTTGAAGTCGGATTCGACATGAAATGCCAAATCTTATGTAGGGAAACCAGACATAGCATAACTACCGTAGCTAGTGCTGGCAGGTTCAAAATGAGTCTTAGCGTCCTCCGGCATTCCATACTGGTAATGCGTCAATGGGGAATCAACCCTAGACTGAGTAGGTCTATCGTGCATGGTTCCTATTTCAGAAATCACAGGACCTAACTCAGCCAAATCAGGTGAAGGATCGTACGTAGGAGTAAACTCCCCATCGTCTACACGAATGGGAGGAGGTGGTTTAGGAATATCCTCTAAATGGTCTCCCGTGGTGTGTGAATCAATGTCTGAAATAGTCCACCTGGACTGTCTAGTTCTTTCTCCCAAAGGAGGAGGAGAAGTAGAAGGTGGAAGTTCTGCTAAATGACGAGAATGGTGAGGAACCGCACTCGAATCTACAATGACTCAAAAAATAGAAAAACTCACTATTTACGTAAACCCTAGGCCAACTATCGTGCACAGAGCAATCACTAATAAAATCTAAATCCAAATGCAAGCAAACAAGGGCTGGATAAGTGAGCTCTCGAATGAAGCGGGTATGTCTCACCTAGGAGAGGCTTGAGACTCCCACACACAACAAGCGGAGGTACGTAACCAATTATTGTTGCTTTCAGCTTCAACACATAAAGCGACTGTGTTATCCAACCCCAACCTGGCCGAGACACCTGCAGAATAACCCCTGCAAAGTACCCCCTTGATATCCTAGGTAAGGCCACTAAGGTCACCTCAATATAATCAATTCTCAGGTAGACAGTCACTGGCGGGATTGACCGTATGGGCAGGGTAGAAAAGCCCAAAACTCTCGAAAGAGCCGCCAGATACTAATACAATCCAGGAAATATCTCCGATGCTACTCAGTTATGACTAGGGGTCATCAAAATCAATAACCGTTCACACTACCTCATGCTTAACTCCCTTTTGAGAGGAGGATCCTGAGAAACATTGGTTATACCAAGGATTTCACACACTCACCTGGACAGACACATACATGTTGTTGTTTAGTGATCTTGGAGAATTAACTTACAATGAACTATTCCAAGATCTTAAAACTTAAGCTTGTTGGTGCACCCTAGAAAAGAAAAGAGTATAATTCATTTTAATTTAGCGTTGATTTTAATTGGCTTTATTACTCAAAAAAGGGATATGATCGTGCAACTAATGGTGTTATGACGCAACATGAAGTAAAATGCACACCTAAAAATCAATTCAAATGCATTGTGTCCATGAAAACAGGGTATGCTACTACATGAAATGCACAATTCTCTTCAAATGATGAATGTAAATTTTTCCTATATGAAGTCCTAACTAGTACTCCAAAGCAGATGTAGTGCAAGTACAATGCAAAGATGCAAAATGCAATGCATGATGATAAGCAAATGTTTTTGTATTTTTTGAAATAAAAGAGATACAAAAAGAAAAAGAATGATTCTACGACCCCTAGAATCTGCAAGGACACACAAACAACACTCAAGCAAAGAACTAAAGTAAAAGAACTCTAATGCACTAATCTCAAACAAAAAATCAAAAATGCCATTATGTCCAACCAAGGAGAGCCAAGGTGGAGCTAGTGGAGCTCCCCACAAAGGCCAATACATTCTTAGGAGCACCTCAGATTCCTTAGCATGTACTCCTACTACTGGAAATAATGTCGAAGCTCACCAAGTTGAAATTCAAATATTTTCATAGTTGACTGAAGGAGGGTTTGGAAAGAACAAACAACATTGTCTTAGTCAAAACTAGGCCGATAGGGCCCAAGGTTCTTAAGCTAATGAAGTGGGATGCTAGTGTCGACCACGAAGGATTGATAAACTTGCTATTCATGCCCCATTTGTTCCACAGCCTACAGGCCAACACATATGTGGAACAACTCTTGGTCTATTTCCATAGAGGCTTCCTATTACGGAGAGAAATTCCTATGGCTTGGGGTACCACAACAGACAGCTTGACTCCAGAAATCAATCCTTTACAATATGCAAAAGAAATTAAATGTCTAACACTAAAGGATCAGACCTTGTACCTTATTCCAGATGGTTGAAGTAGATCCCCATTGAGCTTTCCAATCTTCAGCTTGAATTGATAGATTACTTCCTCAACAACAAGTAAACAATACAAGCATTCTGTATATCATGGTGTTAGATCTATTATAGCATATATAATCTATAATGTACAAGAATTTTACATAATCCCATGGATAAAATATTCATTCAAACACACATTATTGGACAGGAAAAGATATTTCTATTAATAAAATCAGAGATTACAAGATACAACCTCCGATGGCACGTTTGCGAACCGGAGAAACTGAATCCCCCACTTGGGCCTCCACCACCTCAATCCTCCATCTCTCGATAGCAAGATTAAAAGCAAAAGGAAAGCTTGGGAAGAACACACTAGTGCTCCAAGGGACAAAGGGATGCTGACTCAAGCATAAGTTCTGGCAACAATGGACTATAGTTTCTTTGCTCTCAATTCTCTCTTCTTTCCTTCAATGTACCAAGGGGTTCCTTATATAGATTCCAAAGGGGTAATGAAAGGTCGAATCCGAGCGATCTCAAGGCATAGGGAAGGCCAGGAGTCAAATGAGTCAGATCCATGTCAAGGAAAACAATCCCGATTTGTATTATGCACACATCCCGATGTACGCAGTTTTAGTGGTCAAACCCGCGTATATACGCGCTTATAGGTTTAAAAGTCGTGTGTATAATTTTTTATATGTTTTTAGGGATAATCAAGGAAACATCAAAGGACAAAAAATGGTCCATGAGATATAAGGAGTCTGCAATGGGATAGGGGAAGGCCATACAAAGTGTGATTCTCCTGGAGTGGTGAAATCAACTATAACACTTCCTATGGATTGACCGACCATACCCAGTTGACGTCAATCTTATCTCATCGATCAAAAGACTACCAAAGTCAGGAGAATACCTTGCGTCATGTTTGTGCCAAGGAAAGGATATCGCTAAGATGAAAAAGAAGTATAAGATTCAGCACGTGGGTAGGGGATTCTCGATTCCCCTCATCAAAGACATTGACATGAGGTTCACTGTAAGCATCCTTTGATGTAATTGTTGCACAGGATGTGTCCAAATGAATGCACCGCTGCAACTGTAGAGATTGTAGAGCAATGCGCACAGGGTGTGACTTTCAACTGGTCTCAGTTCTTGTTGAATGAATTGATAGACGATGTAGTGTAGGACCAGGAGGATGCCAAGTATAAATTTCACTAATCCTTGCTGCTTATCCTGATCGCGTTCACCTTGTGGGCCAACCCACTAGATTATATACAAATGGATGTCCCACTACCTTTCCACAGCACAAAGTACCAGAACATGTTGGAGGATAAGAAAAAAACGATCCAGTAGAAGGATAGTAACATCGAGTTCGTTATGCATGATAAGGTACTACGCGATGTTATTAGAAGATACCACAGAGTTTGAGCGATGACAATGCACATGTATGCTGCTTTTATTAATTTTCAGAAGGGTGCGCATAAAATGATTCTGGAATGAAAGAAGGACTCAACCAAGCAAATGCACCAGGAAGGGTTCATGATTGAAGGCAATGAAATGGATTCCATTATTAAGGAGTGGCATGAAGAATGGCACATCCCACTAACATAGCTGCTTCTTGAAGGATAAAACCAAGAAGACCCACCAGCTAACCAAGGTAGAAACGTTCGAGTGGGTAGGGATACTAGAGTTGGCCAAGGAAATGGTCAAGGAAGCAATGAATGTGGTGGTCAAGACAACTAGTTGCAAGAAGAAAAAGATGGTTATAGTAGTGATAGTGGTTGCTATCAAAGCGACGAAGAGAATACACCTTCTGTAGCAGGGATTTCTCCCTTGCAGCAGGTCAGGAATGGCTACCTTTCATCTATAAGACGGAAGGATAAGGTTCCTGATGGTAAATGCAAATAAAAACAAACAGAATAGAAAACAAAAGGAAATGAATAGTAATGAAAGAAATGAAACCCCTCTGCACACAAGGTTAGGTTTTAAACTCCAAGGCCCTGCATACAACTATTAGAACATAAACCAAAATACCTGCAAAAATATGTTAAGCAATGAACCTGCAAACAAAGATGGGTTAGGAAAAACTAAATAAACAAGGAAAAACAAACATTATACCTTCATTTGATGGAAATTGGCCACCATGACCTAGCTTAGAGAAGCACCTCTCTCTATTCGCAATGGGGGAGCTATGGCTTAAAGGGAAGATGGATGAGAGGGAGTGTGGGTGGCTTGAGAGACAAGTGGTCTCAAGGCATCCACTCGGGTAGCATAACCGTATGCAAGGGAGGAATGTTTTGAAAGTGACCCCCACCCCTCTATTTATATCTTTTTTAGGGTTCTAAGCCCCTGGTCAGGGCTTTAGCCCCTTTTTTGGGATTTAAGCCCCTTTCACTCAATCTTTAGCTCCTTTAAGGGTTTTAGGCTCATTTGAGGGGTTTTAGCCCCTATGAGAGCTATTTAGGCTCTTTTTAGGGGGTTTTAAGCCCTTTTTCATGTTCTTAAGCCTTCTTGAGGGTGTGGGGGTCAAATGGGGTCAAATGAGGGTCATGCATGGGTGTCCTTGGGTGGTGTAGGCCATGTAGAGCCGAGTGAGGGATTTTTTGGGTTAACAGATTACCCCCTAATGTGTGAGGGTAGGAGCTCATCGTATGGCTGACGGACATAATAGGATTTTCTGTGGAGAGGTGGTGCTTCTTGGGTTGGAGCATGATGGATTTTGGTTTTTGTATTAATATGGTTTCCATCAATGGGTGAGATATAGATAATGTGTGACATGTATATGGATGAGGAAGGAATCCCCATGCTTGTAACAATGTCAAAAGAATAGTGTGATCTATGCTCTATAATACAAGAGTTGATCATATACAACTGATGATACATAGTGGTTGCCTCACTAAGAGGCTCAATACAATACTGATCTGAATAACTGCTACATTGGATCCATGGAATTCTCATGGAATGTTATATCTTCATGACTGATAACCTGATGGATCTAGAATGGTACATAGTTGTATGGACTCACTGATGGAGAGTCATAGTTTCTGTGGTACAAGTATGCTACATCAATCATAAATCTATATAGAAGCGCTGTTATGGATTTTGAACACTATCTCCAATGCAACCTAGAAATCACAAAGGACATAAACCTGTTTAGGTCCCTCTAATAGACTCATCAATGTGATAGAGTCAGGTTCCATCTAGGGTCTTCGACCAAATACTGCACAGACCAATACCATGTATGAATCTCAATGGTGTGATGATGTAGCTGGAGTTGAGCACGTGAGAAACAACCATCCCAAGAGGCACTAAGGACTCCTCTCAAGTGGTCTGAGGAACTCATCAATGAGGTTAATGAAACCAAGATACAGGGTACTCTGGGTCTATCCTTTAGAATATGTGTGTTGTCATCGACAGAGGGAGACTTGCCCCAGGCCAAGGCAATGGTGTTTCCTTGACTAGAAGTGTGAGGGAGATAACCGAAAGTTGTGAGACAATCAAAGGACTAACCCACTAAATGGGGGGGGAAGGGAAGGAGTTGAATAGGGGCAGAGGGAGTGTAGTAGACTCAAACTTCCTTTTTTCAGAGCATGATGACAGGGCGGACCACGAAGCAAATGAAACTGACTGATGGGAATGGGATCATAGCAGTAATACCGGGAATGTCACTACAGATGGGAAATACTTGGGGGAGGTAGACACTTTTGATATTAATGGGATCCAGGGAAGACACATTGTAGAGCACTCTAAAAAAAGGAGACCCAAAGTGGGAATGCTACCAAACTATTTTATGTGGGGTGGTGCCTAGAGACACCGCTGTGGTATGATATCGTGGATTTTTGGTGAGCCCGAGAAAGTAAATGCTCAATGGTGCTTTCAATTTTAGAGAGTCTGAAAGCACGAAGAAGACTCCAGTGGGGCCTCTTTTTCATTGGTAGTCTCCTGTGCTCGAAAAAGGATAAAAGTATACATAGGAGAGCTCACCCATCCTGTAGGGGATGAGAGACTTCCTTACCATTGGTATTCCAATCAGGCCAGAAAAGGTTAAACGTATACTGACTAGACGGTAATTCAGATACTTTTATGAGTGTGAATGAAACCAAATTTTATCGGCAATATTTTCTTGGTGAGAAGGCTAGAAAAGAGCTTAACAACAACCCATGGTGATCTTTTTTGTAAAGTTCGGCCCCTCTTCCCAAGAAAGCATAAAAGCATGCAGAGGGGAATGGTCTTGGCTTGCATATGCCAAGGTCATCCTTTTCATTTGATGGACTGCATAGTCTACAAAAGGAGATAAATGAGATGATGTAGATGCCCTTTCCAATACTTTAACGAGCGGGAAAGGAAGCAGCTACGCTCGGCAATCTTTTCATTCTTTTAGGAGTCAGAAAAGAGCTTAAAAGAAACTCTAGTATGGTCAACTGATTGAGGTGCAATAGGTGGTACCCCATATCTAGATAGGTGATAGTGGTCCAAAGTTCATCCATGTAGTATGGATTGAGCAGATGGCTCTTAGACATACCAATAGATGGATGGAATAGATCGCGGCAGAGGCACGCAAACCGAGGTGGATCTCAGACAGAGGTCAGGAGAGCTGTGTGTGAGTTGTGGTGGATGGGCTTGACTACATGTGATGTGAGTGCAAGTCCAGAGGTAGTTATATGCCAAATACATGGAAAAATAATAATTCATCTTCTGGACAATGGTCCGAAGATCCACATAAGGTGCGGTGGACGAAGTAGATGGCAATATGCTAAAATAAAAATGATATTTATTAACGGGCGGTGGCCTGAGAACCCACATGAGTGGAATTAGGTAGATGTGATGGAAGTATAGGTTTGAAGACACTTGTATCACCATGATGTGGCTCGAAAACTGAGGTAACTTTCAGGGAGCGGTCCTGAAAAATACTTGTTAAACATGAGATGATGGTCTCATAAGAAGATGGAAAATTGGGCCCGAAGGTGTGAGAGGTGTCTCGAACAGGTTTCGGGTGAATTTGGATTAGCAGCTAATGGTGCTACCCCTAAATGGGGGGGGGTTTGATTTTTGGTAAAAACCTTGCAAAACAAAAAGGGAGAAAACTATGCTATAAGGGACTCATAGTGGTGGTATTAGGCATAGGCTCTTTTGAGGTGGAGCCTGTTGCGTGGCTTCTTCAAGGGTCGAGAATTTGAGTCAGTGAAAAGGTATGCCCCCTTACTGAGAAGAAGGTCATTGGAAAGGCGGGGTGATGAAATCTGATCTTTTATGGAAAGAATCAATTGCACACTATCGTTTAAAGGGAATGGGGAAAAACCGGAGGAGGTCTTACAAATCTCTCCGTCATCGCGTAAGTGGTGCTGTGATAGATTAGGTGGATCTTCCACAGTTGATGAGATGGAAGGGCGACTGGTGCTAGTGATCATGTAAATGGTATTGGTTGCGGTTTTGGTGTCCTTTCCCCCAGTCTCTGTTAAAGGAAGAGGGGTAGGCCTGGAGACAGGAGGAGTCTTTGATGGATCTAGAGGTAGGTGCAACATCATATCAATTGGATGGACATGAGTCAACACATCCTGGGGCCTCAGAGGTAGGGTAGGTGGTTCAAGGTACCACACAGGATCTCCTAGTGTGAAATCTTGTAGATTGAGGGTTGCCAAGGTAGACTTACTCATGATCCCTGATGGTAGGAAAAGGAAAAGGAAAAGAACAAGGAAAAGGATCATGTTGATCGGGAATGAACCCCACTGTTTCCCTGGTAACTGAGGTTGAGATTGCAACTGAGGTTGCAGTTGTAGATGATGCTGCAATTGAGGAAACAATGGAAGATATAGGTCTAATGGACCGTTGGTGGTGGTGGAGACAAGAGGTTCTCCAGAACTGGACATCATGTAGATGGACATGGTGTTTGAAGAAGGAAGTGCGGGGTGAACTTCTTCGATCAGGGTGATCTCAGATTCAAGGGAGTGTTGACGAAGGTTAGCTAAAGACATTTGGAACTCAAGAAGTCTTGGTAGTGATGAGAATAATTTCCATACAATCCACAAAGGGCGCAAGCATGCTTTGTTCTCAATGACTTGTTTCTCACTATTGGCGTGCTTGGAAGTTCAACCATGAGGAGGTTTTTAGTTGTATCCATGGAATCCAAATGCACACGGATCATAGGAATCTCAAGGAATTTATGAGTCAGATAGCCCTATTCTTCATAGATAGCACAAGGTGGGATATGTTGAGGTTCATCGATACTTTTTGCATTCTTTCCCCTGGCCCTTTTTAGGTGGGGCAGTGCGGGTGCAGGTGCGGTGGTTGGTTTTTGTGTGGTGGGTGGAGGGTGAGACTCTACCGCGATGGGTTGCATGGGGGTTAAGAATACCTGGGGAATTGTCGGCTGAGATGGTGGATCAAGATACGACATAGGAATTCCCAATGTAAAGTTTGGTAAGTTTAAGGTGGCCATTATTGGCTTGCTCATGACACTAGGCAGGGGAAAGAGGAAGGGAATTATGTGGACTATAGAGGAGTCCAGATAACTCCTTGATGGTTGTATGTGGGGATGAGGTTGTGGTTGTGGTTGTGCGTAATGCTATGGCTGTGGATGATGTTGTGGCTACTGTTGATGTTGCAGCTACAGATGGTGTTGTGGTTGCGGTTGGGGCTGTGACTACGGTTGTTGTTTGGGTGCAGTAGTGCTAGATGAGAGCATGCCAAGTCCACAGTCTCATTTGGTGTCAGTGGTGGTGAAACTAAGGGGAAATAAGCCATCATGGTGGTATCAACAAACAACCTAAGGCCCACATTCAATAATGGGAAGGTTGGTATGTTGTCAACCATGGTGTTGACCGTAGGGATAACATTGGCATGTGTGGTCATCCCTTGCGTATCAATGGTGTTGATCGTAGGGATGACATTGGTGGGTACCATTAGCCCTTGTGGATCGTGATAAGTCAGTTGGTCAACCTTCATGATTTTCCCTTCGTGGGTGGATATCATGAGATGGAAAATAGTTGATGCTACTACTCTCATGGTGTACATCTAACTTCTTCTGAGGATAAGGTTATAGTCCAATTGAGTGTTGACAACCTCTACGTTAATTAGAACTGTCTTCCTGGCTAATGTGATGGGGACATGGGGGAGGATTCCTTGGGCTTTAGTAGGATGGCCATCATAAGCCAATAGAGTTGTGGAGGATGGTTGTAGAATTGGGGATCCAAGTTTTTGCCAGACTAGGGTAGACATAACACACATGGATTCCCCCTCATCCACTATGCACTGGTGCATGACCAAATTCTGGATAGACACTAGGATTTGAAAGGAATTGGTTGATGGCATCCGTGGTTCTCCATTCTCCATGTCAAATGTGATCAACTTGGAGTCAGAGGGGTCTATGGCCCTAAGGGCGGCTAATAAGGCTTTCTGCTGCGCTGGGAAAGTTTTGAGTACCTCAGGAGTAGACATGGTGGTAGGTGTTTGGGCCAAATCATCCATGATTTTCTAGCTGACAGTAGCTCTATCTGTGGCTTTATTGGCAACCCAACATATGGGGGGGTGCAGGAAAGGGGGTAACTGAAGAGGTGCATTGATTGTTTTAGACGTAGATGCCATTGATGTGTCAGTGGGATCAGTGTTGGTTCCGTATTGATTTCATCTGGTTTGTAGATTGACCTCTTAAGTTGTCATAGCTAGCAGGTGGTGGACACCTATTTATACCATGGGAGGTGCCCCTGGAGCATTGGGATTGGGTTGAGGAGAGGGTGCGGTTGCCACCAATACTTGGACTGGTAATGGGTTTTGGAGCACCATAGGAGGATGTCCTTGTGGTGTCAAGTTGGGTTGGGCTTGGTCTGTTGTGTTGGTGGCATGTTCAACCTCATTCCTAATGGCCTGCTTAGCACAACCCATGAAGGGACACTCAAATGTGTAGTGCCCGTAGACCTCACAAAGTGTGCATGGTTGGTTTGTACTCAACGGGGCGTTGCATCTTGGTGCATTTCGTCGTTGAGGATTTTGGGCTCGCTGGTTTGCCGCAGCATTGTTGGGAGGGTTTGGTTGTTGATTGCCTCCATGTAGTTGATTGTTTCCTTGGTTTCAGGGTCGATTATTCTAGGCTTGCCCTTGTTGGTTATTAGGGGTTGGCTAGTTGGGACGGTTTTGTTGTGCAAACACCTATCCCAGCGGAGCAGGTGGAGCAGGGGTGAGTGCTTGAACAGCTTGCATCGATGGCACATAGTAGACTTGGGTGGGTGCTGGTACCACAAATGTGGGCCTTTGTCCCGCGTATTGCTCTGTTGGCCAAACCAAGGCCTAATCCTGCTGCGGTGGCACATGTTGTGTGTAAGAAGTTGTGGCTTTGTATTGGGACATCATTCTTGCATAGTCCAGAGTTTGGTTTTGGTAGGAAACACTAGTAGTGTTGCTTGGTTGTGGTGGTATTACAGGTGGTGTCGGACGGTGCTGTGGTTAGTGGGAGACCGAGCCTATGATGCCATCTACAGAACAAGATGCCCCTGGTGCATCCCAGTAGGAGGTACCCACATGAGGAGCATCTGGAATGACAGTGTAAAGGTACCCAGATTGTGCATAAATCAGATCAAATTGTTGGGATTTCAAGATGGCTTCCTCTTCAGATTGGGGACATTCGAATGCGACGTCCTTTGCTATAGGTGGGAGAAATTTTTTGAGGAACCAATCCAGGAAGATCCTGTCATCAAGTTGGATCTTACAAAAACTACGGCGTCGCCACCACTCATGGATGTGGTCGGTTATGTGGGTCACAGTATTCTGGCAGCAAGATAACAAGATATCCACCCCTTCGTCATATCTGGCGGGGAGTTGGAAATATTGTAGGAACATGAATTCCAGGGAGTTGAAATCCGGGTACTTGGCTTGTGGTAGCTAAATGTACCACTTGGCTGCAGCACCTGTGAGGGTGCGTTGGAATAGTCTTAGCCTAATCGAATCATCTACGATGTTGTTTGATGAGCACCATAGATGAAACTAAAGTTGTGGTTTTGGGGGCACTCCCCTGCCTTCCCTTCAAACATGGGAATGTCTGAGGGAATTTTGGTTGGCATGGGAGGGAAAAATGTTTGATGCCAGATAGGGTCATTTGTTAACCGAGCCAAATTAGGCAAGTTGAGGTGTAGGTGGAAGGGCCACTAACCCCATGTGTTGCAGGTGGGACAGCTTGACTAGTCAGTATGGGTGGTGGCAGTTGACTTATGACAGTTTGCATAACCATGCTAGGGCCACTTGCAGGGGTGTTGGTGATAGTTTGTTGTGTGGACATGGGTCCACTAGGAATTGCTATGCCAAAAAATGGATCCGGGTTTGCACCAACCATGGGGCTTAACGGTGCAGTGTGCAGATCTGGTTCAGACTGATATGGGTCTGAATTTGAATCAGAGGCTATGTAACATTCTGATGGTGTGGGAGGTCATCGAGAATGGCCTTGATGATGTCAGTTTAATGACCCGAACTGTGGTGGTTCTCCTCTTAGGCATAGGGAAGAGCATGAGGGATTAATCGTGTTAAATTTGTATGTCAAACTAGTGGTAATGATTTTTGGACCCCGACAATGGCTTCCTATTGGCTGCAAGTGGTCACTCAGCCACCAAGACTGCTAGAAGAGAACACTTGCATTTTTCCTCACGGGAGTGCTACTCAATTGGTGGGGGTTGTTGCCCATTTCTCTTGGAAATTCCTCTCAGCGGCCAGCTACTTTGGGGTTCCTGTGGTACTCCTCACAATGAGTTTTGGGGATGAGCCCAAGTACTTCCCATGGTTAAGGTAGTCAGGGACTTATGTCCTCAAAGACTGTAGATTTTTAAATTAGTGTAAATTGTAAATTTTACTGGCTCATTGAGCATCATGAACTGAGTTGGGTTGATTTATATGGTATGGTGTGTATGTCTTTTGTTTTTATGTTATATCTGGTGGCTACCTACATGGTTTATGAATATTCTACAGAGTTCATAACATTGTGAATGAAAGCAGTAAATAGTAATCAGAAATTTTTAGAAATGTACCATTTGTAATCCTGAATCATGATAGCCTGACTAGGTGACTAGCTTACACCTATATTTCTCTTCAACCCGGAGAAGGTGATGGGCTCTCAACAAAATGGGACTAAGATCATTCATAGATCCACAGGTCACCCTCTGGATGTAAGGTTGGTCAATAGGGAGGATGCTGAGCACCGTTAGAAGCCCTCCTTCTCTACCCCCTCTACCTTCCAAGTCACCCGTTTTTAGTGGCTTCAAAAAAATATTAGGTGAAGTGCATATTACTATATGAGCTTTTCCCTTCGTCTTATCCTAGAATACCCCGAAGGGTGATGACTAAGTAGAGGAGGAAGGGTTAGGCAAGATGTTGATTTTAAGTGAATTTTAATCAAGCTATGTTCCTTAACCCATTAAGTATTGATTTACACTTTGATTTAATCAAGCTTTGTTCTATAAACGAAATGGACATAAACATAAATAGAAACAGAAATAAAAATAGTTTGGATGGACAGAGGTGGCAGAGCCTCACTGACTATCCTTAACTATTACAAAATCAAACTCTATGTGACAGATTGCACTTTTCGAGTCAAATGTGGCGAGGGGGCCACCAAATTTTTCCAAAAACACATGAGGGGGTCACTCATAGTTTGCAGATAGAAGCAGGCTGACTTTTGGAAGTAGGTCACACCTTTTGGGGATAAATAGGTGACCTAGTCGCACCTGTGAGGCCAAAATGATTGAACCGGTACCATTTCTAGGCCTGATAAGAGCGACCTGCTCTAGAAAATAAAAAAATTTTGACCCCGAGTCATATCCGGCCGACAGTAACCTATACTATGACCAAATGGATTCGAATTTTCCTTGAGGAGGCTCGGCAGTAACTGGAAATGTAAATAACCAAGAATCTAAGCTATATTTTAACAGAAAATTAAACTAGGGTAAAAAGCAGAACTAAAAACTAAAATCTTGAGAAATAAACCCAGGGATCCTGTGGGATCGACCTGGTATGGTCGCCAATTTTGTTGCAAGGATTTCTCCCTTGCTATAGGGAAGGAATGGCTACCTTCCATCTATAGGATGGAAGGGTAGGGTTCCTAATGGTAAATGCAAATAAAAACAAACATAATAGAAAATGAAAGGAAATGAACAGGAATGAAAGAAATGAAACCCCTCTGCACACAAGGTTAGGGTTTAAACTCCAGGGCCCTGCATACAATTGTTAGAACATAAACCAAAATACCTGCAAAAACATGTTATGCAATAAACCTACAAACAAAGATGGGTTAGGAAAAACTAAATAAACAAGGAAAAACAAACATTATACCTTCATTTGATGGAAATGGGCCACCATGCCCTAGATTGGAGAAGCACCTCTCTCTGTTAGCAATGGGGGGGCTATGGCTCAAAGGGAAGATGGATGAGGGGGAGTGTGGGTGGCTTAAGAGATGAATGGTCTCAAGGCATCTGCTTGAGCTGCATAACAGTATTCAAGGGAGGAATGTTTTGAGAGTGACCTCCATTCCTCTATTTATAGTTTTTTTAAGGTTCTAAGCCCCTGGTGAGGGATTTAGCCCTTTTTTGGGGCTTTTAGTCCCTTTTGCTCTATCTTTAGCTCCTTTTAGGGTTTTAGGCTCCTTTGAGGGGTTTTAGCCCCTTTTTTGAGGCTTTAGCCCCTATGAGAGCTATTTAGGCTCTTTTTAGGGGTTTCTAAGCCCCTTTTCATGTTTTTAAGCCTTCTTGAGGGTGTGGGAGTCAAATGGGGTCAAATGAGGGTTGTGCATTAGTGTCCTTGGGTGGTGTAGGCCATGTAGAGATGAGTGAGGGATTTTTTGGGTTAACACCTACTGATGAGGAAACCTACAATCATAGGAAAGAACAACAACAATAGCATGGGCCACTGCATAAGAAACGAAAAGCCGATAGAATAGATAATACTAACACGTTGACTAAGGACGATGTTCAAGAACTCACAAATGCAGTAGTTGAGGTTGCGAAGAAAAGCCTCGAATTTATGAACACACAACAAGTGAAGGTGGTTGGTCAATTTGTCCAGCACCTCAATAATCTTATTGACACCAGCAACGATGTTAAAAATACTGTTGAGACTGAGACATATGGGGTTGATCCCAGCATTCTGCTGGTAACACCAGAACTAGTGTCATCGATCAAAGTACAAATCCATGGGGTCAGACTGGAAACAAGAACATCGACGGGTGCATTTGATGATGTGGTCAAGGAATTTTCCACACTACATATAGACTTCTCCAAGATTTTATTGGGTGAATTCTATGAGATACAACAAGAAGCCAGGATGGAAATACGGCTGAGGGAGAATGCAGTTGCCTATGAAGGAACAAAACAACAAAGGAAGGCCAAAAAGTGCATGGCCCTCCTAAAGGAGAAAGAGCAATACATTGTGGCACACGAGCAGAGGCGCATCACACTAGTTGAAGTAATTAAAGGCAGGATCATCTACTTCCCACCGGAAGAGGGACAAGAAGATGAACACTCAGCAGCTAACATTTTCCAACTGGCACAGATTGTAATAGAACTGAAGAAACAGGTTGAGGAGCTACAAGAAAGGAAGGTACCAAGAACACCTCCTGAGGTGCTTTAGGAACACATCAGAGAAGCGTCTAAGGCTGCTGGTAAAATAAGTGAAGGGGAGACACTCTGTGCAAATATAGTTGAATCTATTTCCATGATGTAGGAAATGATTCTAGAAGATGCAAGTGCAGAAAATATAAGGAAAAATGTGTGCAAAACTGAGGATAAAATCGTCGTAGAGAAGGAAGGGATGAAGAAGCTGCCATTTCAAGAGAAGGTTACCGAAATGGCTAAGATAAAACAACTGCAGTAGGAAGTCCAAGATCTCTATTACTAAGAGAAAACTAAGGAGATGGAAATGGAAGCGCACCAACCGGAGGCAGTGCGGGTCATAGGTCTTATTCAACCATTGCAGTAGAAACTTCAAACAATTATGCAGTCAGTAGAGGCAAGCTCGTCAAAAAATATATGTTTCGATTGAGTGGAGAAGTTGGCCACACAGGAAGAAGAGGAAAAAATGAAAGTTTCTAGAGTGCAACAGATGGTGAAATAATTTCAAGATGAGGTTAGTCCTCCCGCACAGCCTGATACTGTTCCAGAAACATAAGTGGTAGGGAGAAACTACAGTTTTGTGGAAGGAAATTTTACGAATACTTTCCTTTTTTCTTAGTGGCTTGGGATGAGCCACATGTGAGTGTTGGGCCATGAAAAGGACACCAGGAATAATCCGACATGCAAGCAAGGAAGGAAAGGTGCACATGCAGAAAAAGGGGAAAGAAGGAAGCAGAATAACCGACGAAGAAAGATATAACATGCACATGGAGGAGGAAAAATGAGCTTGCAGAAGTGAAAATGAGTAACGGCTAGAAAGCGATGGGTTAGGAGGATCGTGGCTACTAAAGTTGATGTAAGCCAGTGGAAGATGCACGTATGAAGGAATATATGTAAGTCAAGCCGATAGCGCCTTGTGTCAGTATATGACAGCTTGTAACCATTTTTTACAGCTGATTACAACCTGTAACAGATGAGCAGTATGTAGTCAACCCTACGTGGTCTTGTAGAATTTATAAGTAGGAAGAACCCTCTCTGTATAAGGGTTGTTCATTACTGATCATTGTTGGTGATCATGGTTGGTTAGTGTTTTTGGTCGTGGTGTTAGTTTTTCATTCACCAAGTCACTCAGTTTTGTTAAGGAAGTTAGGGTTAGTAAGGAGAAAGACTCAGAGAAGAGTCTGGTAGCAGTAAAGGGCTATCGATCCCTAGATCTGGTAGTTGTGTGTGAAGACCTCTAGTGGTAGAAGTAATGTGCAAGTTAGTGCGTAGATAGTAGAGGTAGAAGAGTCGATCCAAGCTGTGTGTGGATCAATAGGAGTAGATAGAAGAATAAGCCAGAGAGCATGAGAGAAATAATATTGAGTCATAAATACATATATTAAGAAAAATATGCATATCACAGGTTGCAAGGTGATATACACATTTCTCATGCCATATGAAGATAACCTTGGTGGTTTTTCCCAGATGGGTTTCCACGTTATTTCCTATAATGAATGATTGATGATTGTTGAATGTGTATGTGAATGCCAAGTACTTTCTTACTGTATATTGGTTAATTATTGTTGAATGTATGTTTCCATCTTAGTAATCAGTGAGTGAAATAATGTTTAGCACATTACTAGAATGTATGTATGAGTTCATGGTTAAACTACTAAGTTAAAATATAAGTCGTTCCCAATCTGACAAAGTGTGAGGAATTAGTTGCATCGCAAAAGTTGTGCCAGTTGTTGAGGTTAAGGGTAGGGATGTTGTTATAGCTCAAAATGACACATCTCTTCCTGTGACCACTTTCTCATGATTCCGTCGCATGTCGACACTTCCATGATGACACTTCATGAAAAGTCACTGAAAGTCATTGAAAAAACACCTAACTTGGAGGACCTATATCTTGAGTTATGTTGTAAAGGAAAGTATCCTATGGCTAGGGTTTAAGAGGCCATCAACATACTGGGGTTCAAAGAGAGATGCATATAGTTCTGCAAGTAAGTACAAGCAAGATCAGAGATTAGAAAGGTCCACACCTGATTAACTGAAGGCTGGTCCAAGCTTTTTCTTTAATCCTCTTCTTGCTCCTCTCGCTCCAAGAGACCTGCAAAATGAATTATACCTTCCTCAAAGCAATATGACCACATATAAAGCAATGATAATCAAATAAACATGAAATAATAATCTGACTAACATCATCATATGATCATAAACAGAAATTCAATCACACATTGAACAATGATTTGGGGAAGAAGAAGGACATCACATCTTTATTAATATTGAAAACAAGTACAATTATACCTTCTCTTCAAGTTCGGCACCTCACGAAACCTTGATATGGTTCTACTGCTTCTCTTCTCCAAGGAACTCAGCCTCCAAGCTCTGCAACACAAGGGGATGACTGCCAGGGAAAAGGTGTGGGCAAAGAGAGCTCCAAATCCTCCAGCATAACAATGCAAAAATTCAAGTCCTCTCTCATGGACCTCCCTACCTCTATTTATATGCTTAAGAAAGAGTTAGGGGCGAAGACAAAGTAGTTACAACTGAAGGAGTCAGTTGCATAACTACCCAAACTACCCAAAATTCAAAAGGCATGTTTTTTGACATTTCTAAGCTGCGTACGCGGGTTGCTGAATACAACAGTCGTGTACACAAAAAATACACGCAGGTTGCTAGTACAAAAAGTCACGTATACATAGCAACTCGTGTATGTATGCAGGTATTATAGAGAGCAACTCGCGTACATATGCAGGTATCATAGAGAGAAACTCACATATAGACAAAAAAAACTCATTTTAAGGGTATTTCTAGGCATTTTCGGACTTTGGTGTCTTCTAGAAAGTTTTAGCTAAGATAAATATCTTTCCAACGGTGTAGAGATGAGGTCAAATGGAGTTACATAACTAAATATATAGGTCCTCCAAGTTAGATGTTTTTTTAGTGACTTTCAGTGACTTTTCATGAAGTGTCGTCATGGAAGTGTCAACATGCGACGGAATCATGAGAAAGTGGTCACAGGAAGAGATGTGTCATTTTGAGATATAAAAGATGTATTGTGTGTGCATTGACATATAGTTGTGCTCTATTTGTGCAATGAAATAATCCATAGTCCTATCACCTTTGTCAAGCCCCTTGGCCGCGCTCCAAGGGACTATAATCCCTCACCAACTGTGGAAACATGGTTTTGGAAGTTCCCCATTAAGATATCTCAGGTGAGACTATTCCTTCCTCACAAGCGTTTCTAACTGGGCTTGCTTTGTTAGGCCAATGTCTTGCAGTGTCTTGTTGGTATTGTGTTGTTTTTGAACTGCGGGTCTAGACAAGAAGGAGAAAGATCCCAACACATCTGGTTCAAGAATATATCGGTAGGGACAACAGAGCTAAGATAGGAAATTATGATTCCTTTGGTTCTATTGTATTTAGAAGTAACACAACTCTCATACAACACATTATTTCATTTTATTATTTGTTTTTATAATTAAAAATGTTATCATTCACTATTGGTGTGTTTGCTACGTTTCTTGCCAAAAGAAGATCATGCGACTGGAGGGATTTCCACGGGATTTTGGGAAAGTCCCTGGTTCAAAATTTATGTCATTCTATTCCATTTGGGTAGTCGGTATGCATTTTGTACAGCCACACTTGACCGTGGAAGTGTTGAAGAAAGGTAGTTTTGGTATTTATAAATGGATGTGGAGCAGGGTTTTTAATTTTGGTACTCCTTCTCACTCTAATGTACTCATCTTCTTGAGGTCGTCGCCTTATTTCGTTGTTTTCTTTTCAAAGGTGATAAACCCTACAGAGTATATGTATATATTTTTCCTACTAATTCATTTTCAATGAACACAATTGTAATTTCAAGTTTTTCGCAGTATGCATAATTTTTACATGCGTTATTCTAATTTATATGGTTTTTAAAAGAAAACACCAATATAAACAAAATCAAAATTAAACATGGAAATTTGTAAAGGCTGTCAAAGTCAAAACAAGGAATATTAATCTTAGTTACATGTATACTTCATTTCTAGAATAAAAATAACATATGATTCAAGAAATATTCTACAACTAGAAATATTAAAAGAATAATGTCAAATAAACATATATGTAAATTTGTGTGAATCCAGAAGTTGACAGTCACACACACCCCTAGCCTTAGGAATTTGAGACTTCATAGTCTGCAATATTTCCACCCCCTTGTTGTAACAAATATAAATGTTATAAATATTAACATTTAATACTAAGTAGGTTAATTAGGGTAATTAATTAATTACTCAAAAGGTGACTTGAAAAGTCACCCCCTTACCACTTAGGGTATAAAATACCTGACCCTAATTATTGTAAAACATTTTTTTTATCTATCCAATTATCAATATATATTTGTCCTATTAATGGCTTATGGAATATTCTAGGTGTTTTGGTAATATTGATTGTGTGAAGTGAATAAATATTCATTTCATTTGGTATCAGAGCTAGTTTGTGATTCAAGCCTTTGGCCATATCATGATTTTTAATAATAATCCTAGGGAGTCCCTAAATTTATTGTCTTTGACCAAGTAAAAAGACAAAAGAAACTCAAAATAAAAAATAAAAAAGAAGAAGTAAAAAAAGGAGAGAAGAACGAATATTTCTATAAATAAAGAAAGGTTAAAAAAAATGTAAAAATAAAAGAGTAAAACCACAAGTGGTTTCTCCACCTACGTTTTTGTCTTAGTAAGGGTTTTTTAATTCGAGGGTTTAAACCCTAATTCCCACCCCATTCATAAAAAACATATATCAATAATACTATTAGTAATAATATAATTTATTATTGTTATATATTTTTTCAAAAACCCTTTCGACCCAGTTCACAAAAAATATATATACTATATTAATATTTTTAAATAATAATTGGTAATATAGTATATTTGTTATTATTATTAAATTTTTAATAATAATAGTAATTATTATTAATAATAATAGTTATTAACATTATTTAATAATTGTGGTATTTACAATTATTACTTTATACAAAAAGGAAAAAGAATCAACGACGATAATAAAAGAGCTGAAATCGAGTCTTGAAAGATATTAAAAAAATTATGGATCTAGGTCACTCACAATTGCAATCACAGTTACAGATAGTTTCGGCTCAGCTAGAAACGTGTGTTCGAAATAGTATTCTACAACTCCAGTTTCACAATCAGAAACGAAGTAATGATTTTGAAAAAGAACAGATTACTACCTCAGAATTACGAATTCGATCATTAGAAGATATTAGAGAAAAAATCACAAAAAATTTATCAGATAAGGATGAGAAAATATCACATGTAGAAGGTACCATTCAACAACTTGAAGACTAGATAAAAAACTAAACAAAGTCGAATAATTTATGTATGGAAACACTATCAACTTAAAAGACGAAATTAGTCATCTAAGAAAAGTCGTCATGGACAAGGAAGACAAATTGGCGCAACTACATGAAAAGTTAGAAAATCAAGAAACCAAGTTATTTCATCGTCAACAGCAAAAGGAAAAACTTCAGGAACAATATGACGACAGTAAGAAGAAACATATGTTGGAACTAACAAAATTCAACAATGTGTTATCAAGCAATACCGAAGATATTTTTTTATTACAAAATCATAACAAAACATTGATTACAAAGTTAAAAAATGAAACATAGTGGTAAGAGGGAACACTTCGGTGAAGACCTCAAAGGAAGAATATTCAAAAAGAAATAAGAAAAACAGTTTCTAAATAAGCATAATCAGGAACTAGAGAATCAAATCAAGAAATTAGAAATTGAAAAAAACTCAGAAGATGAAAGAATTGAAACGATTCAGAATCATAACAATCTACTAGAGAAAAAAGAAGCACAAATCCAGGAAAATGCATCCAAAAATAAAATCAAGGAAGTGAAGAGAGTCCTCACCATAGTACAAAAGAAAGAAAATCAATCAACAGATACACCTTACAGACATCCTAATTATAATCCTCATTTTGACCAATGACATGATCAAAACAGGCACTCATGGAAGAATTATGTTGACAGGCGAAAAAACCAACATGCTAAGAAACAATTGAAACAACCTATTCCACAAAATGATCTCAGAGATCTAATAAAAGTATATCTAGGATGGACCACAGTAGATACAATCTGACAATTATCCTCAGGAATCCGTAACTCATATTGTCTCATTTTATTAAGTGTCACAATTACAAAAAGGAAAGGATTTTGAGACGACAGTTCAAGGGAATTCAGACATTGTTTTCGATACAAACTATGAGGACAAATATTCCCTTAAGGGGGAGGAAATGTAACAAATATAAATGTTATTAATATTAACATTTAATACTAAGTAGGTTAATTAGGGTATTTAATTAATTACTCAAGAGGTGACTTGAAAAGTCACCCCCCTTACCACTTAGGGTATAAAATACTTGACACTAATTCTTGTAAAACATATTTTTATCTATCCAATTATAAATATATATTTGTCCTATTAATGGCTTATCGAATATTCCAGGTGTTCTGGTAATATTGATTGTGTGAAGTGGATAAATATTCAATTCACTTGCCCAAGTTTCTGATTAACAAACTTCCTCCTCAAAACTGGCCACTTGTCTTCATCAATATGGCTAAAGATTCAGTTACTGCCTAAACTCATATTTTTTTCATTTACTGCATGCCTTTTCAACTTCCTTACTCATATCATATTATATTAAAATTAATTTTTTCCTAGAATTATTAGTTTTCATCATAAAAACAAAATTAAAATGAAATTACTTCAAAATGTTACGAGGGGGTATTACACCAACACTCTAATATCTTGAATTTTGACCTTAACTATTATGGGAATGAGTCCCATTGAATATGCGTTACTTTGATTTTTATGTTTGTATATTGGGCATAATGCCCACTGCACATGATTTATGTTGATTAGTTAGATATATTGGGTGTATGCCAATACATATGTTTTATTATCTTGTATATGATTGTATATGTTGGCGTGGACCCTGATGGATAGGGATTATTGTCGTGGTACAATGTACTGGATGTATTATTATGTGATTTACTTAATGCATATACTGAGATGATTATTTTGATGAATTGTTCAGAAGACTGAATGCATTATTGATTTCTATAATGTGTTGGGCATAAACCCTGAAGCACATGAGTGATGATATTTTGTGTTGAGCACAAGCTCTGGAACACATGAGTTATTCAATTTTGTATAGAGCATAATCTCTAGAGAACATGAGTTATAACATTGGAAGTGTTTGGTGTAAGCCCTAGAAAATTCAAAAAGGATTTCCACCATAATATCTGGAGCATCAGATCCTTGGCCATTGTATCCCTAGGTGTATTATACAAGTACATCTTAGCATTAGTGTTGAGCGAGAGGATCTGGAACTACACTAAGTGTAAATCTCAATTATTAGTGTTGAGCTTGGGATCTGAATAGCACTAGGAGTTACTAAAATTAATAGTCTTGAGTGAGAATGAATCTGAATAGCAACAACCCCTATCATACTTATTTTGAGTAGATTAAATGAAATTTCAAATATACTTCTCATCGGGAACTGAAAGAACTACCAGGATACACAAGGTAATACAACATGAAAGGAGGATCTAGAGCTACCTAACTTAGTTGACCAACCCTACCTAAGGTCTTGATAAAATAATGATGGAATATATTAAACCCATTCATAACTTAGGATAAAATAATTAATCAGTATTTGATTAATTATTCACCCACTAGATTAATTAGTTGGCATCCACTTGCACCTTAAACTCAATACATGTCATCTATATCCTAGGAATGATTTATTTCCAATTCTGGATTGATATTGACCACCTTTTTACCATCTAGAATTAGTATATAACACTTTATAGCAGATTCTGCTTTATTCTGCTTTTCCTGCTTTTGTATGGATAAGGTAAAGCTAGTCAAACTAGGAAACTGTGTCCTTTTGTTGCCAACCCATCCTTCATAAATTTTCCTCCATTTTCTAGGATTATCATGTTTTTTCCATCTCCTTGACAAGTCACTCATGATTTTTCCAATTCGTGAGGTCCTTGATAGATTTGGGAAGTGCTTTAGCCACCTATGGGGGTTTGCTATATTTTGGTAAGTCATCCTTTTTGAGATTTATGAGTTATCTCCATACAAATCGATTTTCCTATGAGGGATGTACTATTTATGTACACTATTATTCATAATTATTCAATGGAAGGATTGTAATGACTCAAAAATTCGTAAAATAATAAAAAATTTCATTTGACATAAAATGTCAAATGTCACCGCTAATGTACCATTAACTGTTTGCAAATAATAAAACAGTTTGTAAGAGAAACAAATATTACTTATTTATAAGATTTTGTATAATCTATAGGCTTATCTTTAAAAACTGTGTTAATACTATTTTCAACTTAGAAGTTGTAATTTTCTAGAAAGTAGAAAAGAAAGTTGTATTTTACTAATGCTAGGTATACTATTGATTTCTTTTGTCAAGTAGGGAAAGTTTGTTCCAGTAAAAAATAATATTTATATTCAAGTCAAGAAGATACTTCTCTAGGATGATTATGATGCTAGATTTAGAATGTTTCAAAATAGCATGTCTCCATTGGAGGTAACATTGATCTTGATTATATCATCAAAATTCTGTAAGGATGTTAAAACAAAACTACATATGCATGGGTTAAAATTGCATAGTCAAATACTATCAAAATGACATCAAATCATTTGGATGATTATGATTAAAATTCTGATGAACACTTGTATTCCTAATTGCATTAATTGTAATCTAGAGTTTAAATGGAATGAAATAAAATTCACAACTTAATGCTCAAATCACTCAGCAACGTTTGGTGTCTATCACATTATATATTTGTTCTAGGGTTTTATAAACATTTCTTTCTCAATAAATAACCAAAACCACTTTTACTTCCATCTATTTACTCATTATTAGGATGCTAGGTTTACACTGAGATTTCTTATATGCGTCTAAGGACTGCATTTACTAGTATTCCAAAAAACACAATGCATTAAAGAAGTGGGTCAAGATTCTACTCCTAGTTGGAAGAATTCTTTTTTTAAACTTTTACAGTATTTTACTTGAATCTTACCCTTACATTCCTAGTGTACCTTCAGCTATAAATAGAGCTTACACCAAGTTGCTTAGTAAATATTTTTGAATTAAGGCTCATGGTTTGAAGAAAATAAAAATAGTGAGAGATCTTATAATGTTTTGGTTCTGGTTAACAATATACTCTTTCAACTCTAACAAATCAAAAGGATAAGTATAAGAATCAGTAGATCTCCTTCTTACTATGGTTTAATATTAAAAATATGTCTTTTACACATTTTCCATCAAACATAGTTAATAAAAATAACTATCTTATCTTGATTTATTAAATAAAACCCTAGAAGAAATTTCATGTTATATTCCTATAGTTGATATACTAAGCATTGAAAATCAATGATATAGTCATTATTAATAAACATAGAATGTGCAAAGTTTAATGATTTAAGGTTCTAATTGTAAAATTTTTATTGCAAATTGAATCTACCCTCAACTATTGACTCGCACCCATGAATTATAAAATTATTTGGGAGGACACGTGGAGATTGTCTTATCCACGAGATAGTTTGACTTATAATCGAAACCCTACCCTTCATTTCAGAAAGAGAGGTTTCTTTCGACTAGTGCAGCCGAGCTATGAGCTCGTGGCTGCCATGACTCTGCAAACACCTCCATACTGTAACTTCCAGCGAACAAAACACTGTGAATTTGTTTTCTTTTGATTTTTGGCTTAAAGTCTTCAGCTTCATATTGCATCTTCTTAGATTTTGGATTAAACTCTTCGAGGTGCCATTGAGTTGTCTCTGGTAACTTGTCTTCATGGTTTCTCCCCACGAGAACATTGCCAGGTAACTACTCATTTAGAGTTTTATTTTATAGTAAGTTTAAAAATACAAATTCAAGTTAAAGGTTGTAACTAAATACTGATTTTTATGTGTAGGTTTCTCTCTGAGCTTGAGGTGTTAGTTGCTAGCTCAGCTCTGCAGTCTTTGGTTATGCAAAACCCTGGTAAGCTCTGGTTGTGCTGAGGGTATTCTCCTGAAGTGAGTTTTGGTGGTCAGAAGAATAAGAGGCTTCACCATACTAGTTGTGGACTCGGCCTGGGATTTACTGTTAGGTTAATGCTTTATGTTTTTATGTTAGTTTTATACCATTTTTAAACCCTATTGGATGTTATGTGTAAAAACTTAAAGGCTATAGTAGACATGACTTAGGTTTTTTTGTGCTAGAGACTTTATGGCCTGGAAGATGAAAAAAAACTTTTTCCTTTACAATCTCGGCTTAAGCCGTGACCTTTTTTTTTTACCACTAAGTGGTTTCTTGGACTTATAAGTGATTTTTTACAAAGAAAGGAAACAATTGTTCTTTCATCAAACTTGTAACAGAATTGTTATTTTTGTTAAACTTGTATAAAATATTAAAACAGAATTAAGCCTTGACCGTAGTTATAAAAGGCCATGAGCCATTACGCTATTTTCTATTTTGTCTCTATTTAAATTGTTTAAAGTATTATTAAAGTCAAATTTTCATTAATCTAATGAGTTATAGTAATTTTTTACTGCTTTGAATTTATACCAAGTTATTAGGTGAAATCAATAATCTGTTTTCTCTCAGAATGGTTATTATTCCTTTTGGCCTTCCGGTTGGTCATACTTTCCTTTTTACAATTTTGTTTATAACAGAAATTTGATTTTCTCATTGCTTCTTCTAAACTTTTCAGATTGTCATACTCAATTCTATCCTTTATATGATAAGGTAAACAACTGAGAAACCACTGTACCTTAGGTTTCTCATCCACAATATACAACACATATCTTAGTAGTCTTAGAAATTTACTATTTAGTTCTTTCATATTCATTGTTCCCAATTTCAGCTCGTAAAATTCCTTAGCCCTTTCCTCATAATATTGTTCAGATAAAAAATTATTTTTGAAATATTTCTTAAATGTAGTCCAATTTGTATTTTTGTCCCTTGTACCTTTTACTCTTTTTAAGTCCTGCCACCAAATATATGCTTTTACCGTAAGATTATAAATAGCCATCTTGGCCTTTAGTTGATTAGAGTAGTTATAAATTTGGAAGTATTTCTTCATCCCAGACAGCTAGGATTCTGCTTCTTCCCCTTTTTCATTTTCTCCATCAAAGGTTGGTGGCTTGATCTTCATGAATTCCCTAGAGATTTATTCGTAAGGTTTAAACTTTCTATTCCTAGTATGGCGATTATCTTCACTACTGTCACTAGTATAATGGAAGTTTTGTTTATGTGAATCACCATATACTTCAGAAGATGAGCTACTTTCATTTTTAACTTGTTTAGTCTTTTTATCTTTATGTTGATAACCCATATCTTCAGACTCGGTTCTTTTATATTTTTCCTCAGTATGAAATATTTCCATTAAAATCTGATTTAGCTCCTGCTGAGCTCTCAGAATCCTCTCATTTTCTTTCTTAACCAATTCCATCTCTGTTTTTAGTTCCTTAACTATTTGTAGTAGTTCCAAAGAATTATTAGTTATCTCGTCTTGTATAGGTTCTTTTTGAAAATTATTTCGTTCAGTGTAAGGAGACTCCTCATTCGCATATTCCTCCAATCTATCCATACATGTGGTTAACTCAGAAAAGAAAATTTTCTGGAAATATCATTCAAAATAAAATAACATCAGCATATTTATTTAAATTTACTGTTTCTCATATACAAGTTAATCCACATTCAGGCCTAGTGTTTGAACCTTGTGCTCTGATACCACATGTAATAACTCAAAAATTCGTAAAAATTTAAAATTTTTCATTTGACATAAAATGTCAAATGTCACCACTAATGTACCACTAACTGTTAGCAAATAATAAAATAGTTTGTAAGAGAAACAAATATTACTTCCTTATAAGATTTTGTATAATCTAGAGGCTTATCTTTAAAAACTATGTTAGTACTATTTTCAACTTAGCAATTGTAATTTTCCAAAAACTAGAAAAGAAACTTGTATTTTACTGATGCTAGGTATACTGTTGATTTATTTTGTCAAGTAGGGAAAGTTTCTTATGTGAAATCAGGGCTTACTTAGCTGAAAGCTAACACAGTAGGACTGATGGTTCTTTACAGGTTTTAACAGGTAAGCGTATGTTCCAGTAAAAAATAATATTTATATTCAAGTCAAGAAGATACTTCTCTAGCATGATTATGATGCTAGATTTAGAATGTCTAAAAACAGCCTGTCTCCATAAGAGGTAACATTGATCTTGATTATGTCGTCAAAACTCCGTAAGGATGTTAAAACAAAACTACATATGCATGGGTTAAAACTGCATAGTCAAATACTATCAAAATGACATCTAATCATTCAGATGATTATGATTAAAATTCCAATGAACACTTGTATTCCTGCTTACATTAATTGTAATCTAGAGTTTAAATGGAAAGAAATAAAATTCACAGCTTAATGCTCAAATCACTCAACAATGTTTGGTGTCTATCACATTATATCTTTGTTTTAGGGTTTTATAAGCATTGCTTTCTCAATAAATAACCAAAACCAAATTTACTTCCATCTATTTACTCATTATTAGGATGCTAGGTTTACACTGAGATTTCTTATATGGGTCTAAGGACTGCATTTACTAGTATTCCCAAAAACACAATGCATTAAAGAAGTGGGTCAAGATTCTACTCCTAGTTGGAAGAATTATTTTTTAAAACTTTTACAGTCTTTTACTTGAATCTTACCCTTCCATTCCTAGTGTACCTTCAGCTCTAAATACACCTTACACCAAGTTTCTTAGTAAGTCTTTTTGAATTAAGGCTGATGGTTTGAAGAAAATAAAAATAGTGAGAGATATTATATTGTTTTGGTTCTGGTTAAGAATATACTCTTTCAACTATAACAAATCAAAAGGCTAAGTCTAAGAATCACTAGATCTCCTTCTTACTATGGTTTAATATTAAAAATATGTCTTATACACATTTTCTATCAAACATAGTTAATAAAAATAACTATCTTATCTTGATTTATTAAATAAAACCCTAGAAGAAATTTCATGTTATATTCCTATAGTTGATATACTGAGCATCGAAAATCAATGGTATAATCATAATTAGTAAACATAGAATGTGCAAAGTTTAATGATTTAAGGTTCTAATTATAAAAAAATTATTGTAGATTGAATCCGCCCTCAACTATTGACTTGCACCCACGAATTGTAAAATTATTTGGGAGGATACATGGAGATTGTCTTATCCACAAGATAGTTTGACTTATAATTGAAACCATACCCTTAATTTGCAAAGAGAGGTTTCTTTCAACTTGTGTGGCCGATCTGTGATCTCGTGGCCGGCATGACTCTGCAAACACCTACGGATAGTAATTGACATTGAACAAAACACTATGAATTTGTTTTCCTTCAATTCGCGGCTTAAAGTCTTCAGCTGCACACAACGTCTTCTTAGCTTTTTCCTTAAACTCTTCAAGTTGCCATTGAGTTGTCTCGAGAAACTTGTCTTTACAATTTCTTCCCATGAGAACGCTACCAGGTAACTACTCATTTAGAGTTTTGTTTTATAGTAAGTTTAAAAATACAAATTCAAGTTAAAGGATGTAACTAAATACTAATTTTTATGTGCAGGTTTCTCTCCCAGCTTGAGGTGTTAGCTATTAGCTGAACTCTCCAGTCTTCGGCCACGCAAAACCCTAGTAAGCCCCGGTTGTGTTGACGGTCTTCTATGGCAATGAGTTGTGTTCGTCGAAAGAATAATGGGCTTCGCCGTACTAATTGTGGACTCGACCTAGGATTTACTATTAGGTTAATACTTCATGTTTTTATGTTAGTTTGATACGATTTTTAAACCCTATTTGATGTTATGTGTAAAAACTTAAAGACTATAGTAGCCATGACTTAGGGTTTTTTGTTCCAGATCCTTTATGTCCTGGAAGATGAAAAAAAAATTATTTACAATATCAGCTTAAGCCGTGACCTTATTGTTTTTACCACTAAGTGGTTTCCTGGACTTAGAAGTGATTTTTTACACAGAAACGAAAAGACTGTTCCTTCATCAAACTTGTAACAGAATTTTTATTTTTGTTTAAACATGTATAAAATGTTAAAAAGGGCATAAGCCTTGACAATAGTTATAAAAGGCCATAAGCCATTATGCCATTTTCTATTTTGTCTCTATTTAAATTGTTTGTAGTATTATTAAATTCAAATTTTCCTTAATATAATGAGTTATAGTAATTTTTTACTGCTTTGAATTTATACCAAGTTATTAGGTGAAATCAATACTCTAATTTTCTCTTAGAATGGTTATTATCATTAGATATCCTACAGTTTTGTAATAAGATGGATTTTACAAAAATGATGTTAGTTCTGTTTCTTCTTCTTTTTTTTACTTTTAATAATTGTTATTTACAGCTGTTAAAATTTTTATGTTAAAAGTAAGAATATACAAGACTGTATATAGAAATAATACCTATCTTTCGTAAACCCTAGGTAAATTCTTTTGAGGTTTATAGTAAAACATATGTTTTTCAGTAAAGAATGTAAATATGAACTAGGAATAAATTATTATAAAGACCCATGGAGTACTATCTAGGGTCAAACCCTAGATACTATTTTTAACTGTTCCTATATTGGTTTATTTAACTCTATTTATTATGTTTATAATAATATTAGTACTAGTAATAGTTCTGTGAATATTATGACTTCTAATGATTAATATATAATCTATTATTTTCCTATGATTAAATAGTACATTTACTTTCAGTAGATAGAGTAAGTGCAGCTAAAATTTCTATAAATAAATCATATAAATCTATAAAAGAAATCATTTTCATTTTTCATTTAGAGTTGATAAAAAAATCATCACATCTACTTGATCAACGAGCTGTACTAGAGTACTTCCTACACAAGGCGTGGAAAAATACAGTATGGTAATTTCTATTTATTCATTTTTCATTTAGCATTAATACTATTATTTTAGTTATAATATACTAATCGCTAATTTTATCAATAACAATTCTCTTTTCTTCATTAACCCTAACAAAACAATAACATGCATATCTTTGAAAAACTATTAAACATTTTCTAAAAATAGTAAATAAATTATAAATAACCTGAACAAATAAAAACCTGTCAAATGATGAGGTGACAACAGCTTAAGGAAGTTGTTCCTCCCAACCAAATCTTGGAGAAATCTTAGTCTGCACTTCCTCAGGACCTCCGAGCCTGTTTCCTGGTCCTCCTGGTAGAGTACTGGGTGAAGGATGTATCCTTAATACATTCTGTCACCTGACTAGTGAAATGACAGAAGTAATTCAATCTTTCTTACAGCAGTAAGAACTTTAGCCTATATAGCTGCACAAGTTCATTCCTTAGTAGTTAACCCCTCAAACTCACTTCTATAAGTCCCATCCATCAAATTTCTCATGTGCACTTCATTCACACCGAATGATCACATTTCCAGAATGAGCAGCCCCAGCTGTCTTCAATGGGAAGTTTTATAACATTGCGTAGGTCTTCTAGGTCAATTTTTTACTTAATGAGCCACCTGCTCCAAATTCCACTTTCTTGGGGAATCATGACCACAAATATAGGGAAGTTGCCACCTTCAATAGTTAGAAGTAGTTTAAAGATTCTGCCACTTGTCAGTATACTCTCCACCAAGTCTCCCCCACCAAGTGACCAGTTAACACTCTTTTAAGAGATTCCCTAAGCTGGTGTCTCATCATTTATTTATTTATTAATGAAATATTCTGAAATACATTAATTATCCTTGACCCCACTTGGTCATCAATTACAAACTTAGCATAAAATATAACATAATGTTCCTCAATAACATTAAACTATTTTGCAAATTGGGGCATGTCACAAGGATACAAACCAATATTCATCTCTTCATTCATTTGATTCAATCTCTTTTCTTCTCTCTATTTTTCCTATGTTTGCTTGTGAGAATTCTTAGTAGCAAGATTTATTTTGTGTGCTTATTCTTAGAATCATTTCTCATAGCATTGATCTACTATTTCTGCATTGTATCAGAGCTAGAGGGAGAAAAACCTTTCCATATTATACATGGTAATTAGAGCATCAAGGTTGATCAAGTTCTATAGAGTTAAGGAGCACATCCAATCTCGCATCCCTCTCTTAAGAAGAGCTTGTCTATGTTACATGATTGTCTCCTAGTTTGTTTTGCAGGTTGCAAATAGTATCTCCTAGGGAATATCAACAACTTCTATATGGATTCAAAAGTTCCTCTACTATCTCCTTTCAATTATTGTGATTGGAATCCAAAGATGAGTGTGTACTTGAAGAGGCAATGTCTATTTGATGTCTCCATTGGTGCATTGAGCAAACCTGAGTCTTATGAAGAGAATATTGATTGGATTAATAATTTTGATAGATATTATGGAATTGTATTTTGGAATGTCTCCAAATATACATAATCTCATATATTTTGTTGAGTATCCATTTGAGCTTTGGAATAATCTGGACAAAGATTTTGGTTTGTAGGAAATAGAAGATGAAGCATGGAGCGAACCCAACATCTCCTCTTGTTGTCTCTTTCAATATTTCTTGGCCTCTACATTCTCTGATGAAGTTTATCATGATGAATAAGTTTCTCATACAGTTCATGTTGATGCTACCCTTTTTGATTCGAATGATTCCTCCTTCAATCAAGAAACAAATATTGAAAAGCCATCTTTTTCTATGTCTCCAGAAGGTGATTTTTATTTTTGTGATACTAGTGATGAAAAAGAAGTAACATATGGAGTTTCTATTGATACTAATTATGATCCTATCACCCATTCATTGTTATATAAATCTCCTATCTTATATTTTGAGATCTATGTGCCAGATCCTTCATGCTTTGTGCATACCTCTCTCATTGATGGTGCACAACCCAATGATTTCTAGGATGTTTTCTTAGGCAGATCAAGCCTTATGTGTGTCATACCACTTACCTTACTTTATCTCATGTGATTCATCATCTCATCCTTTTCTCTTGGCATTAATACTTAGAACCTCCTTGAATATTGTGAACATCTCATTCTTTCCTCTTCTCATACAGAGGATTCATTACCAATGTATTCCCATGATTCTACTTATATGCTTATATGTGATCCTTTTTATTCTGATTTAGAAGCATATTTGCAGGTTGATACACATATCATACCACCATCCATACCATCTACCATACCTCTGAATAATCCTAATACTATACAAATCCCAAATTCACTAGTTGATTCCTCATTGGTCTCTTATGCGGTGATATTTATCTTACATGGTTTGAAGTATTTCCTATCTTTCAGTGGATGGTTATCCATGACCTTAGTCATATTTGCACTGATATTAAACATGTTTGGATATGTTATAAACACTTATTGTTGCACAAGACAATACAACCTTGTAACCTATGGTCTACGGTTACAAACTTACTACTAGACTTGCAGACAATCATCTTTTATAGAAAATGGAATGAGAATAGGAAGAGGTCTTAGCTTACCCGGTTTATGATAGTTGATCCAAGCTTGGTCTTCTGTCACTCCAATATTCTCCAAATCTTCTAGCGGTGCTTCTCTTCACCTGCAAAGAGTAAATTATTCAACCAATATCTCATATATATATACCTCAGAGGTTAGATGGAAAGCAGATAAATGATATAATTGAACATATTCATTAAACCAATATACATGAGATAAACACAATTCAAGATTGGAATAAGAATTCTCTTTATTAACAAACGGTGAATAGGTGAGAATACAACCTAACTTCTGACACAAGGACTCCTCTACAACCGAGGACTCTGAATTCTGTTGCTTTAAGACTCTGAAGGTATACCACCAGCATAACTTTTCTATTCCAAAATTGATTGATTAGCCCCATCCCAAGGCCTCTATTTATACTTTGTTAAATATAGAGGATTAGAAGGTTAGGATGGTTGAGACAGTTGGGATAGTTATAGATTAAGGCCCAACTAATCTCATCTGATCATGATTTATATATTTTAAGGTCGAATAAAGGTATACACAAGTATTAATGTAGGCAAGGTGCGTATGACACATGGGTTTCTCAAAGGGAACTTGCGTATGCAAGGAACACGTGGGTTGCAATGCACATACTTGCATATGCCACGTAATTTACAATGCATATAGTCGCTTATGCAACCCAAAACTCAAAATAAAAATATATAAGGCTAGTCTGAGGATAATGTATCAAACGTCATGCACATCTATAGTGTTTTGGCCACTTCAATCTCAGTTTTCCTTTTGTGTACCTAAATGATGAATGTCAGCACTCAGATGGAGAAGTCCCAATTTGGATGATAACAGATGCCCCCTAATGTGTGAGGTTAGAGGGAAGCGATGGCCGAAATACATTACAAAATTTATCTTGGAGAACTCAGAAATCCAAGGAAATAGAGGAAGTACCTGAAACAAATACATATCAATGTCATATAAAAAATCATATCTGAGGATGCCATGTTCAATATACTAGAACACTAGCTCTTTTACAATATTTTATTACATCATATGATACGAGTAAAAGACCATGTATATTACAAAGGTGGATTGAAGCCACAATATAGATAGATGAGTCTTCAAAATATGGAAGTTGTGTAGGTGAGCACAACACAATATTGCACAACTTAGGTTATAGATGTGAACCTAAGGTCTTCATCAAAATCCAAAGGAACCAATACAATCCAGGCCATGTGAAAAGATGTGTTGAAGTCGAACATGGAAAGGATTAAAATTATTTTCAAACAGTAGGTGAAACTGACAACTGAAGCAAAGGAGTTCACCAAAGATGATAGTGAATCCTAAGGTTCCATCGTCAAAACTCTAGGTCTTCATATTCAGGAAGTGCTGATGAGAAACCATGGTGTGATGAGGAAGGAAATAGATCCTCTAATGGATCACAAGAGTGACTAGGAACTGGATAAGGGAAGGTGGACACATGTAATACTTAGATAGGATAATGATGGAATCATGATAATAATCAGATGCAGGGATAAATCTTGAGCAATGAGGATGACACAGAGATGACCCAAGGTGGATTTTAACTTTAGAGATATGACATTTATACTTATCTTTCATGTAGGAGACATGGTCAGATTCCCCATGTATAAAGGACAAGTGGGGGAGTAAGAAACTTGAAGTGATAGCTGAGCTGAAAGTGTACACTGAGATATGAGTATCAAAAAGTTTAGAGAGTCCTATGTTCAAGGAGGACATGCTACCATCGTTTGTAACCCAAAAAGAAAACTTCTTTCTTATATTTCCTGTTAAATTTTAACAAGTCCAGGAAAGTCAACTCAGGTCTCTCTTCATTTTTGACAAGCTTGAAGAGGCGAGAGAATAATTCTTAATAATGTCACTGATTCATGGATTTTACAAGCCCGAACTAGTACATGCTTGTTGGTGTTTCCATGTTTAGAGAGTCTGAAAACTCCGAAGAAGACTCCAGGGGGGTCCTTTTTCATCCAATTTAATCTCTTGAGGCCATAAAAGTGCAAAAAATACCACAAAAGAACTCTCTTATCCTCCAAAGAGGTAAGGAGCACCTTTTTCATACTTAGTCAGGGAGGTCAAAAAAATCTTAAATTACCATCTACCCATTGCTCCTTCAAGAGCAGCTTATAGCTTGAGTTTTACGAGTGTGAAGGAAAGCAAGATCACTCGGAAAGATCCATTTGATTACAAGAAATGGGGCTTAAAACAATAAAATCGATGCTTTGTTCTTTAGTGTTTAACAAGCATGACAAAGGCATAAAGTACACCTGAAATATTTTTCATGTTCTGGTCTAGAGCATGAAAAATAGAAAACTAAGCTCATACCGGGTGCTCCTTTTCCACAATTTTAGTCCCTTAGGTCCAGAAAAGTGATAAAATTATTCTTGATAATACTCTTCTCAATTCCGTAGAAAAGAGAGAGATCTTTTCTCATATTATTCCACATGGTCCGAGAAAGTGATAACCTACCACCAATGTGAATACCCATTCACATATTCTTAATGAACCTGAATGGAAAAGTTTACTCAGCAGTGAAGTCTATTTTGAGGAATTATAACTGGGCCTAAAGAAACTCCATAAGGACGGGGAGCCTTATAAAGGGGATAGCTTGTAAAAAGAGACCAAAATGAGGCTCAATTTGGCGTGAAAAATAGCTAAGAAGGATCCCATAAACCTACGACAAATGGGGCATGAGTATCAAAAGGAAACAATTTGTTATAAACTAGGGTTCTCATGGAAGGAAAACCTTATCCACAAAAGAACACTTGTATAGACAAGGTAATAATGGTTAAACACCATAGTCTCTATTCAAAGTAGTGATCCTAGGGTTAAAGCGGATTAGGTATAGATGCAAAAATTCATATAAATTACCAAAATCCTATCCTATATGAGTGAATAACAACTTTAAGTAACATTGGACCTATTGCATTAGGAAAACATGACAGGGAATTAGTTTAATTTTGATAGAAATTAAAACTATAGGTTAAAAAACCATATTTTGAAATTATTTCTATAAATAGTCCAAAAATAGAAATAAAAAACACCATTTCATATTTTTACCCAATATCGGCAATTTTTACCTCTAACTTCAATCACCCAGTGTTGATAAACCAGTGGATGATTTTCAAATCCGCAAGCACCAGGTAAATCAACTCTTCATTCTCTTCCATTTCATCCATTTACATTTCAACTTTACACAAAATTTGATGTTTTAAGATTGTTTTAAGGAGGTGGCGTTGTATACGTGGGTAGGATATTTACACAGTCGCATACACGCATTTAATACGCGACTTTCTCAAAGGAATCCCGTGTATGATATGCGACCTGTCTAAAACAAAATCGTGTATACTGCGTGACATAGGAAAAGTGCAACTAGGGCCAAAATCAAAGTTTTTTTCATGAATTTTAATGTTTGATTGTGGCTTTATGGGAAGGCTAAAACATGGTATTGGAGTGGAGGGAGAGGGAACATGAAAATATGGACCAAGATGCACTTCAAAGTACGCCCATGTTGCAATCATTGTGGCAAAGTGGCTTGTTAAAGTTCTTTTGCACCTCACCTATGTGGGCCACTATCCGTTTACTGGAATTTTTAATTGGCTACAGGGATCATGACCTAAGTTCCTTTGACCTACAATGTGAGATTATGGAAATTACCTTGGAAGACATATATTTCATTATGGGTTTGTCATGATAGGGAACACCTGTCAACCTCGAGGGTACTAGCAGGGGCGGTGACCTTCTAAGTGTTTAGGACTACATGAATACTTACTACACGCCTGGGAGTCAAAAAAAGGGGAACTTGCATCCCTATTGAACATATTAGTAACTTCCCATTGAAGGTGCTGGAAAGAAAAATAGTGAGGGTTGCAAGATCGTTATCACTCCATCTTGCTACTCGGAACCAAATGAGAATCATTTTAGAGTTCCTATAGGGAGCTGTGTTTGACTGGTGCTCGAGAATAATCCCGATAATGAAGAAATAACTCTCTGACCATAAGAGAGGATGGTGGAAGAAATTTGGATATTCTAGTGTATTGATGGCTTTCTTCTTTGAGATATTTCCTGCCATCATTCCTGCGGTACCTCTTCCAGCTGTCTCTCCCTGTCAGCCTAGACTAAGCAGGTGGGGAGAAATTTTCCTTCGCCAAGGTGGCAGTGGCTTGCTTCAGAGTGTATATGATGATGACTTCTACTTATGGTGGGGACAGTTGCTGCTCCCATTGGAGTAGTTTCCATATGCTGGGATGGATTTTCGAGGTGACGGTGACCTTGTCCTCCCTCCAGGATGCTCATGGGGAGCATTAGGTATTTTGTTTTTTTTAAGTTTTTAAATTTTTATGAATTTTATATCATAAAGATATATACATATGTATAAGAGTTTTTAATCCAATTAATGTTTAAAATGTAGATATTGGACCAGTCCACCCTGATGGGAATCCTCAGATGTATGTATGACCGATGGCAAGAGAGGATCAGGATTTGAATATGGTACTTGAGGGGAAATTGGCCAGGCTGAACCAAAGAGTCCCAACTCTATGTATTGAGCATATCCCTTCCATTATGTAGGAACTAGTTGTTGGTATTCCACTAACCTAGATACGGCTTATAAGAAGGGTAGTGAGGGTGGTACTTGTCTACATATATGCCATTAAGGATGGTGCAACTAGAGAAGCTAAGGAGTTCCAAGAACAGGATGACTAGGATGACTAGGGTGACCAGGGTGGTTAGGATGATCAGGGTGGTCAAGATTAGACCTAGGGGAATTTTATGGATTACGATCCATTTTTTGTATATTTTTGTATAATTCTATGGTTATGACTGGATCTGAGGATCAAGAACTTGACCTATCTATATGGACAAATATTCACACACACACACACACACACACACACATATATATTGTTGGTTTATTTACATATGTTTTACAATGTATCTGTTGTATACTTTTATGAAATATGTGTTAAGTCCCAAGCCAAGATATAATTTGCCTATGCATCAGTTAATGAACTTTTATTTCTTGGAATATGATTAAATGTGATAAAATTAAAATTTCTTTCCAATAACCTAACTTACAAAAACTGACATAGTGAAATAGGGTTTCACACCGGATAAGCTCGATTGAGATGGGAAACCACCAGTTGAGATTCAAGTATAACTTCCAACTAGGTGATTCCACATGACAAGGAATCCCACAAAAGCTCAATGGAGGCCCTGTATTTGGACACATTATTGGTAGTAGGACCTAGGTAAGCGTCTCCAGAGGAAACTAGTTGTCCTGAGGCTGAGTAAATAGCCCATGCGGAAGAAGCCAGGTTGCAAGTGTGACGACTAACACCATCTGGAAAACCTATGAACCACTCATAAGACATGTATAACAACCAACATATGATATAAGAACACAAAATTCCGAGCTATTGTACATAAAATTACATACAATAAAAATACAAGAAAAAGTGCTAAGCCTAGGCATAGTACTTCTTCAGGTAGAGCCCATTTCTAGGCTCAGGAAGCTTATTCCCTTTGAAATCAGTTAATTAATATGCCATTTTCTTCAAAATGTTTGACACGATATAGGGTCCTAACTGGATAGACTTGAATTTACCTACCCCCAGGGGTTCTTTGTCATGTTCCTAGAGCACGACAAGATCCCCTTTAGAAAAAATCCTAGGTTTAACCAATTTATCATATTGATTTTTCACCCTATTTTTATGAGCCTCATTTGCAGTCAGCACATCTCTATGATGTTCATCTAGATGTTCTAAGTGTAGAAATGTTCTTCTAACTTAGTCGTATCAGGTAATACATGAATGGTAACTTTTAAAGATGGGATTTCCCATTCAACGGGGGTTACTGATTCCACCCCATGAATGAATTGGAAAGGTGAGAACCTCATGGCAGTTTTCACATTGGTTCGATAAGCCCAAAGTGCAGGATATAGCATGATGTGCCAATTTGACTAGGCTACGTTGATAGTACGCTTGAGAATAGACTTTAAGGTCTTATTTACTTCCTTGACTTGACCATTCTCTTACGGGTAGAAAGAAGATGAATGTTCTTATTTAAACCCTAGCATAGTGGCCAATTCAGTCGTCATGCTATTTTTGAAGTGATTGCCATGGTTAGTGACAATCTCTTTAGGAATACCGAACCGCGCGATAATCTGGTTAAAAATGAAAAAAGCTACAGTTTCCCCCATTTGCCTTATAGGTGGGCATTTCCTCTTCCCACTTTGTAAAGTAATCCACAATGACAATGATGTATTTTTTCCCCCTGGTCGAAATTGGGTTGCATGTCATGTCGTCTATCCCCCACTTGGTGAAGGGTCCCACTACAAAAATGGGAAATAATGGAGTAGGATGCGACCACATCTTTCTGGTGTAAAGTTGACAAGGATGACAATGTTTCATGGATTCCACACAATATTTAAAGAACGTGGGACAGAATTAACCGGCACGTAAAATATTCTAGGCCATTTCTAACCCAGATAAATGAACCCCACACGCTTCGCTATGGACATCATTTAGGACAACCTCAGCTTATTCGTGGGTGAGGCACTGACACAAAACAAAGTCTACCCCTCTATGGTATAAAGTATCCCCAATGATGAGGTAGTTTTTTGCATGTAAGCATAATTTGCATCGTTATTCCCATGTAAATATTGTAGGACACTTCAGAGTATGGAGATAGACAAGTATATCTTCGTACCAAGGGTCAGAGGTGGAAATCAAGAAAATGTACTCATCTAGGAATGAGTCTTCTTCAATTTCTATATCTTCTTCAATTGGAAATTTTGCAATAAGCTCTGCAAAAACTAAGAATTTTTTCGATTTGCCAGACTGAAAATCGAAGTCAAAATCCCGGAGAATTTCTATCCATTTGTTGAATTTTCCTCCAACTATACGTCGGGACAAGTCATATTGGAAAGTATTGACATCTGCCACTACTGTCGTCATCCTTAGTAAGATGTAGTGACGTAACCTCTGAACAACATACATAGCTGCTAATGCCAACTTTTCGATGTGGGAGTACCTAAGTTCAGGGCCAGCTAAAGCACGGCTAAGATAGTAGATGGCATGCTCTTAGATCTTATCATCCTTTTGGACTATCACTACCCCTATGGTTGAATTGGATGTAGCCAGATACAATATAAAATCACTAGAGTAATTTGGCAGGCGCAATAAAGGTGCCGACAACAAATATTTCTTTAATGCTTCGAACGCAAGCTGTGCGGTTTCATCCCATACAAATGGAGTGTCCTACTTCAATAGCCTCATGAAACCTTTCGTGATCTTGGTATAATTCATGATAAAACATCAAAGAAAGTTAGAATTTCTTTGTAGACTCTGAATTTTCTTGATGGAACGAGGAGGAGGCAGATTTACAATGGCCTCAACTTTCAAAGGATCCACCTGAATACATTTGTTAGAAACAATGAACCCAAGTAGTCTACTTGACTCAACACAGAAAACACACTTGTGGGGATGCAAGTGTATTTTTTAATGCCTGCATCGTTCAAAAATTAAATGCAAGTGATCTGGATGATCGATCCTTTTATGAGAATGCATTGATAGATCATCGAGGTAGGGTTCGACAATAAACTTAATGTCATGAAAGGAAAAAATCATTTCCAGCTGAAAGGTATCCCATGCATTTTTCAATCCAAAAAGGAATTTTCTTGTATGAAAATGTACCCCAAGGACAGATGAAATCCATTTTATGTTGGTCTTCCGACTTGATTTGAATCTAATTATACCCGGATAAACCATCAATAAACGAGAAAAACTCACTCTCCGCACAAGCATCAATGATTTGATCTATGAATGGTGTGGGGTAGTTATCCTTAGGAAAATATTTGTTTAAATCAGGAAAGTCAATACATACACGTATCGTCCCCTGTGTTTTATTGCCCGAAATAGGATTGGATATCCATTCTATCAAAGCTGTCAGTTAAATAAAACTAGCTTTCAACAACTTTTCAACTTCAGCCTTAACGGCTGTTGCTTTGCACGGATTGATAGGCATAAATTTTTTTTGAACTGGTTTGGCATCAAGATAGGCTCGGATTTCATGTTCGACTATTGATGGATCTATGCCTAGTATCTCCTTATATGACCAGGTAAACACGTTGCGGAACTCCTTAAATAAGGAAATATAGATGGAAACCTCCTTCAAAGAGCAGTTTGCACCAATATATACATTTTCCACAACATTGGGGTTTGCATATATTTTGATAGGGATAGTAATGGAATTGTTTTCCATATTCCCCTAAGCAAAGATTCCTTCCCTTGGCAAGAAATTTCTTAGTGTATTAGCATCACTTCCCATTCTCAGATGGAACTCTTGATTTTCAATCCTACTTAACTTTGGAACAAGGTAGGATCTATGATGAAGATATTTGTAGATCTTATCTCTCCCGCTCATAGCTTCCAAAATGGCTTCGTCTGAAGGAAAAACCATGTCTAAGCAATCGTCAGTATACAAAGAGTTCTCTGCCTAAGCAGGAAGATAGGATTCTTCTGGCTCTTCTGAGACTGTAGTAGGAACCAAAATGGGATCAATAATGGTATCAATGATAGACTGATAAGCTACTTCCACTACCAATAAGGGAAATTTAGGCTCGTAATGGGAAGGAATAATCCAAGGATCTATTCTATTGACAATCGTTGCAATAGACTTCCCTACACTAGTAGAACCTAAGTAATTAATCAGGGCTGGGATATCGAATGTGCCCATTTATGATGAATAAATTCCAGCCTCTAAGCTCTCTGAAGCAGTTTTGACCTGATCAACTAATGGCACGGTGGACTCATTAGTTTCCATGTGGCCCTTCCAAGTGAAAATAAGTTGGTCTATAGTAACCAACTTCCCTTCATGCAGAAACACTACCACCTGAAGAATGGATGATGCAATTGCACACATGACATGAGTCCAACTTGTCCCTAGAAGCAAGTTATAATCCAATGGTGCATCAATTACCTCTAATTCAATAGATAGTTCCTTTCCTGCCAACTTTATCTCAAAATATTGTAGGATACGATGTGGAGGAAATGACCTTCTGTCAAAAACAGTAAGCAGGGTGTTCGATGGAACTAACTCTATAGATCCAAGAGCCTTCTAGCAAGACAAGGACATGACACATGTGGAAGAACCTTCATCAACAACTGACCTTCCAATGGTTTTTCCACCATGTATGACATCTATTGACAAAGCCACATGATACGGAAGGAAAATTTCTACATCATACAAGTTAAATTTCTCCATTAGCCTTGTTGACTCCATAGTACCTAAGGCTGCTAAGAGTGCATCTCGTTGGGCATGACAACTCTGTAACACCTCAAAAGCTGACATCGCACAAGGGGTTTGGGATAAATCTTCAACTATAGAGTAATTGGCTATGGCCCTAGAATTAGAATTGTGCAATGCTTTATTGAAGACACCTTTTGTTATATTAGGCATAGTTTTGGCAGGTTTTTCAATTTTGAGACAGTTAGAAGTTTCACCTATAGACATACCCTTCTCAGGAGCCTCTATCTCATAGTTCTTATTTCTAGTTTGGAGTAATGTCTGGGATCGAACCATTTTGATATAATTTTTGTCAGGGGCATTAGCAGTGACCCCTGCTATGTTATAAGTTGAAGCTGCATTCTGTCCTTGGAGAAAAGGATCCTTTAGGACAGCTGGTTGTTGACTTTTGAGTAGATTATGAGCTTGATCCATAAGGGGGAATTGATGGGTCAGGTGATCTTCCTGGCACAACTTGCAGGGAAATTTCACCTTGTTCTTCTCATTTTCCCCCTATAAGAATTATTTGTGGAGTTTGTCTTGTTTTGATTCCCCTCACATTTCTTCCCCTTTTTCTTTTTCCCATCGAGTTGTTCATTTCCCTTTTGGGAGGATTGAGAAAAAATGTTTTCACATTTTGGGATGAGGGGGAATCCTTTACTGCCTCCGTTGTAGACTGTTTCACGAACAACTCATGGAGCTGTTTTTATAAAGAATCTAGATTGGGAGATTTAACTGAACCAACCATGCCATCAGCATGGGGTCCAAGATTAGGTTTCTCGACACTATGTGTTGGCCACGATGCATCAGGGATGGTTTCATATAGAATACCAGACTGAGAGTATATCAAATCTAACTGCTGGGCCCTGAGGATAGCCTCTTCCTCATTAGTTACTCCCGAAGTGGATACATCCTTAGATATATACGGCAATAAGGACTTAAGGAACCATTCTAACGAAAACTCAAGAGGGATAGTGGCCTTAATGAGCCTCTTCCACCTTCGCCACTCTTGGATGTGATCCAAAATGTGAGTGTCTTTGTCCTACTGAAAGGTAGACAATAATTCTGTGCCGACATCATACTGGAGAGGAAGTTGGAAATGGTTATGGAACACATTAACTAAGTCCCAAAAACTATCAAACGTAGCAGAGGGAAGTTTAATGTACCGCTTTACTATGACACTAGTCAGATTTCTTTGGAATAATCTCAGCCGAACGATGTCATCATTCAGTGAGGTCGAAGAGCACCACAAGTGAAAGGTGGTGATATGAGGCCCTGGGTATTCACCAAATTTGCCTTCGAATTTTGGAATATCCGAAGGTAACTTGGTAGGGACAGGTGGCCAGGTGGGATCATGTTTCACCAGGTCACTCATTAACTTAGAAAAATCTGGAAAATTTAAAGTTTCCAGGAAAGGGATTTTGGGCCTAATCAAAGCCTGAAAAATTACGAGCTTGGAAAGAAGAAGGACTTTCCCCCTAGTTCCCAAATGTAAAGGCGGGGTTTACCCTAGCTACCGATTGCAAAGTAGTCGGACTACTTTGAAAAGGATTCCACCCATAATCATGTGGATTATTCATATGTGGTGGAGTGTATGTGGTTTGAGCTACTCCAGTTGAAACTCGAGTTTGGAAAATAGGAGCAGGTATACCTCTGCTAAAAAGTCAGAATGGAGAGCTTGTGAAAAGGAGCTGAAACTAGTGTTTAGAAACCTTGATTGTAAGAGTTAGTATTTCCAAACTGCATCCCTACATATGCAGGTGTGGGGCCTACATATTGAGTGGAAGGGGGAATGTGCCCCCCATTCCATGGAAAACCCTAGACAAATGAAGAGGATCCAATAGGACCACTCTGGGCAGTGTATAAAAAAGAGGGTGAAGCAGAGAGTGAACTGGGAATCCCAGTGACCACCCCAAAAGAAGTGCCTACTACATTTGTGGAAGTCGATGGTCGAACCACTTGACTAGATGGAGTTAAGGGAGTAGCAGGTATATTTGTTCTAAGAGTACCAACTGGGGGAGGTGGCACTCCTTCATGTAGAATAGCTTTGATGGGGGTAGATGGACTCTCTCTTGCACTAGCCATAAGTCTGCTTACAAGAATACCAATCATAGGTGAATTGAAAGGACGAACCTAGATGATCAGAGGATCATTTAGGTCAGTAAGAGGTGAATTAAACTTTCTTGCAAACTCGTCAGCAGGAAAGTCTTCTATCTATACCGTGTTTGTATCAAATTGGTTTGTCCTAAGTTTTGGTTACCTTGAACTTCACTAATTCCTACTGGTTCAAAATAAAAGTCTGTGTCTAATCTCCGCCTTTCAGGGGGCGGTGGAGGCTCGACTGTAGTAAATGGAGGAAGGTTTTGCAACCTTCTTAACGTTCGGAGAGGTTGATCCTCCATAATTGAAAATTGACTCTTCACACACCTTAAGGTCGGCTAAACACAATCAAACCAAACATAAATCACTACAAAATTTACTAAAGCCAGAAGAGACACACAGGGTATAATATATGCTTTCCATAAAAAAGTTAAGAGATAGTTACTTGGAGTCCCTATAGGATTTCTTAGGCACAAACGGAGGAATCACCCACGTCCCTCCCACACCTTCTATCGGGGTTAGCTTCCAAGCCCGTCCAAGGTCAACTAGAAATAGCCTTCTGGTGTACCTATGTATGAACCCTAAATGTGAAAGATACTAAAGGTTACCTCAACTATATTGACAATCTAGGGGGACACTCGCAGGGCCTGGTTCATACGCATGGGTAGGGTATAAAATTCTGGAACCCTGTCAACACTAGCAATGCACAGGGCAAGGAGGGTGGTATTGACATAAGTCCCCAGATGCGCAAAAACCTTGATCTATGCTTCGACAAGGAATCAGAGGGTTATCCCCTTAGTCCAAGTGTCCACATAGCCTCATGCTTAACTCCCATTTGAGAGGATCTTCCCAGATACAATCAACATAGACGAGGGTTTACCTATTGATTGGCCAACTATGTTTGAATTTAAACAGTTGTAGTGAGTTAAAACTCCATATTCCACAAGTCTAGCATAAGCTAGTTCGTGTATGAGCCTATAAAATAAAACTTATTAATAATTTTTAAATTATATTGTTCATTTTAAAAGGCTTCTTTTAGTCATAAGGTAAATGGCGTGAAAGACTATGGTGTTATATACTCGATAAGAAAAATTAAAATGATGTATAAAGAAAATTCCAAAGTAAATTGCAACTACTTAAACCAAATTTATTTTTCTTTTTGCAAATATAAGCTAATGAAATTGAAACTAAGTGCGAAAAAACCAAGACTTCTTTTTATAATTTTTGAAATTTTATTTCAAAAATATTGAAAAGAAAATGACTAAATGCAACTAAATGCAAAAGTATAAAATGTTTTTTCTTCACTTTTTCAAATTCTTCAAAAACTCTAATGCACCTAAATGTGAATTTTTAGCAAGTTTAAATAATCAAAGCATATAATAAATGAAATGAAGTACAAAGGACCCAAAATGACCTACTTCAACCCAGAAGGAAGAAGAATCGAAAAAAAACTGACTTGGAGAAACTATTGAACCCAAAAAGTCCACTACATTCACAAACGAACAAGTGACAAACTAACACCACAAAATGTAGTACAGAGTATAAAGTATCTAAAGCCCTGATCATTGACCTAGACACAAAACACAGAACTTATAAACCAAGCAGGAGGACCAACTTCAGATCACAAAATGAAGGAAATTCAAACAAAAAGACTCAAAGGCTTGAAAACAAGAAGCTAGTGTGATGCACACGACTTCCGACTCACATAGTCATGCTAGTAACAGAAGACTTCCCAACAAACAAACAAAAACCAAAGAAGATAGGAAAAAGCAAACCCTACCCAATTTTTTTGTTGCTATAGGATATATGCAACTGTGTATGCAGGAAACCTGCGTATGATACACGACTATATTATAGAGAAACCCGCGTCTAAAAGGTCTTATACGCAAATGGGTACCACAACAACCCGTGTATATAACTAAATTTTTTTTAAAGAAAAAGAACTAGTAAAGGCTTCTGGGAACACTACACTGTAAATAAAAAGCAAGATAAAAATGTCCACACTCCGAGTTAGAATAAGAACAAATACTTGTAAAGCACCTACATGATGAACCCACCGCAGGTTGGACTACTCCCTAGCAGAGTCACCAGTTCTATTGTATAGGACAATACACCCTTGTAACCTAGGGTCTAGGGTTACCAACTTACTACTAGACCTGCAGACAATCAACTTTTATAGAAAATGGAATGAGAAGAGGAAGAGGTCTTGGCTTACCCGATTTATGACGGTTGATCCAAGCTTGGTCTTCTCTTGCTCCAATCTTCTCCAAAGCTTCTATGGATGATTCTATTCACCCACAAAGAGCCAATTATTCAAGCAATATCTCATATATATATATACATCACATGTTAGATGAAAAGCATATAAATTATATAATTGAACATATTCATTAAACCAATATACATGAGATAAACACAATACAAGATTGGAAGAAGAATTATCTTTATTAACAAACGGTGAATATGTGAGAATACAACCCAGCTTCTGACACAAGGACTCCTATGCAATGGAGGACTCTGAGTTCTGTTGCTCGAAGAATCTAAATCTATATGACCAACATAACTTTTCTCTTCCAAAATTAATTAATTAGCCCCATCCCAAGGCCTCTATTTATACTTTGGGAAATAGAGAGGATTCGAAGGTTAGGATGGTTGAGATAGTTGGGATAGTTATATATTAAGGCCCAACTAATCTCGTATAATCATGATTTATAATTTTTAAGGTCGAATCAAGTTATACGTGAGTATTAAGATAGGCAAGTTGCGTATGACACCCAGGTTGCTCAAAGGGAACTCACGTATGCATGGCACACGCGGTTTTCAATGCACATACTCACGTATGACACACAATTTTCAATGCATATAGTCACGTATACAATCTAAAACTCAAAATAAAAATATATAAGCCTAGTCAGAGGATAATGTATCAAAGGTCATGCACATATATAGTGTTTTGGCCACTTCAATCCCAATTGTCTTTTTGTGTACCGACATGATGAATTTCAACACTCAAATGGAGAAGTTCCATTTTGGCTGATAACACTTATGGTTCAGATCTTATGCCCATCCATCATTCATATTTTTATAGCTATCGGTTTTCCTCAGTTGCTCATAATTTTCCTAGTCTAGAACTATATCCTCATGGAGCCACTTAATCCTTTGTATTTTCTATTCCATATGATAATATTTTTTTATATATCAGAGTTTTATCAGCCTCATATCATATCTAGAATGGTGCTACATCAGATTGGAATATTGACATGTGATTCACATCACAATTTTGCAGCTATTTGGGGAATTGGGTGTGAAATAAATTGTCTTAATTTTTGTACTCTTTGGGAAGAAGTATGCATAGATCTCTTTTAAATTTCATATTATTCTTGCAGATCATAGTTTGACAGCATCAAGAACCATTCAGATAATGATCATACTTCATCAGATGATGAGAAACAAGGAGTCTCTCCTCTTCCTTTTTCCAGGTTCTACACTCCAGCACATGATCATGCAGTTCAGGATTTCTTCAACAAGTATTCCATCTAGAAGCATTCATTCATCTCATTCAAGTGAAGATATGGATATGTTGAAGAAATGTTATTTCAAAAATTTTGTGCCTTGTCCTTTCTTGAGGGAGGATTTTCCCCATGTGGTTTTGCCTCTTTCCTCACTTTTCTAGACATAATAATTGTTAAAGGGTGACCATAGCCTTGTTGTTGGGCCCTATATGCATCTATATTTTTTGTCATACCATCATAAATTCATACTTATAGGGGGTGTTAGAATAAATTAAACCCACTCATAACTTAGTATAAAATAATTAATTAGTATTTGATTAATTATTCACCGACTAGCTTAATAAGTTTGCATCCACTTGCACCTTCAAGTCAGTACATTCCATCTATTTCCTAGGAATGATTTATTTATAATTCTGGGTTGATATTGACCACCTTTTGACCATCCAAAATTAGTATACAACACTTTACAGTAGATTCTGCTTTATTCTATTTTTTCTGCTTTTCTATGGATAAGATAAAGCTAGTCAAACTTGGAAACTGGGTCCTTTTGTTGCCAACCCATCCTTCATGAATTTTCCTCCATTTTCTAGGATTAACATGATTTTCCCATCCCCTTGAAAACTCACTCATGCCTTTTCCAATTTGTGAGGTCCTTGATAGATTCGGGAAGTGCTTTAGCCACCTATGGTTTGCTATATTTTGGTAAGCCGACCTTTTTGAGCTTTATGAGTTGTCTCGATACAACTTGATTTTACTATGAGGGATGTACTATTTATGTAAACTATTATGTTCAGGTACATAAGGTACTCCCAAAATACCGAACACCTAGAGAAACTACTTCACACAAATGAATCACACATCAATACACCAATGTTTATCACATGGTTAAAACCATCGAGAGGGAAATAATCCATGGCCCCAGCCAAATAGCTACTTGGATAAAATTATTATGCAAAATAAAGAAAGTTACATATGAGCTTCTCATAATCAATCAACTAGCCAAGGACCCTCCATTCTCTTTAAATAGAGATCATGGACCAATCGGGTGCTAAGCCATGGATCAATGGTAGGTATGATCTAAGATAAGTTGAACCGTCAGATCACTTTATGTCTAGAACATATCGTGACCATCGGATTAGAATATTTACAAATGCATACTAAAGAAACACACTTTACCAAATATATATATTACACAAGTTTATCTTAACTAACTCCTAAGTGTCTAACCACCTTAAGAACAACTTGGGATAGGATTGAAGGATTTACAAAAGTGACACTATTAGAAGAAGGAAGGAGGCATTAGAGCGTATCCCCCCTTAAGGACACATTCCTGAACTCCTAACATAGATCGAAGTTTAGAAAAATTTACTTATGTAAGAGACTTGGTGAAGATGTCTGCAACTTGATCATCTATAGGGCAATAGAGCATTTCAACAACACGATCATGAACAAGATTTCTGATGAAGTGCATGTGTAGCTCAATGTGTTTGTTGCGTTGATGTAGAACTAGATATTTGGAAAGCTTGATGGCACTTTGATTGTTGCACCAAACTGGAGTAGGTTGTTGTTGCTCGAATCAAAACTCTGAAAGGATTTGTCGAATCCATAAAGGTTCCTGATTGGCATTAACTACGGCTTGATATTCTGCTTCTGCTGAAGAAATAGCAAGAGCTTGTTGTTTCTTACAAGCCTAAGTGATAGGTCCAGATCCTAGACTGAAAAAATAACCTGCAGTAGACTTTTGATCATCAAGATTGCCAGCCCAATCTAAATCGATGAAACCAACCAACAAAGGTGTCCCCCCTATACTGTAATGAATCCCAAACTAAATTGTACCTCGAATATAACGAAGTATTCTTTTTGCTGCTTTCCAGTGACTTTCATGAGGTGTTTGCATATAACAGGAAACACAACCAATGATAAAGGAAAGGTCAGGATAGGAATGAGTCAAGTATAAGAGACTACCAACAAGATGATGATACAAGGTGGCATCTACTTCAGGGGAAGTACAAGTGGCAGAAATTTTTACTCTATACTGGAAGGGAGAAGGGGTTGGTTTACAATCTTCCATGTCAAAGCGACGAAGAAGGTCACAAACATACTTAGACTAGGAAAGAAAGATTCCTTCTTTGGTTTGCAAGACCTGGAGACCAAGAAAATAATGCAAATGTCCTAAGTCTGACATTTCAAAATTTTGCTTAAGGTTGGATTTCACATGGGTTAAGAGTTTAGGGTCACTACCAGTAAGGATAATATCATCAACATAAAGAACAAGTATGATGATATGGTTTCCTACTTTCTTTGTATAGACATTGGGGTCAGAATGGCATCTAGAAAAACTGGTGTGAAGGAGAAAGCTATCCATTTTGGCATACCAAGCTCTAGGAGCTTGCTTAAGGCCATATAAGGATTTCTTAAGGTGACAGACAAGGATAGAGTTATCCTGAACATATCCAGGAGGTTGTTCCATGTAAATTTCCTCCTGTAAATCACCATGTAAAAAGGAAATACTTGACATCCATTTGATGGAATTCCTAGTTATGTATGGCTGCAAGGGAAAGAACAAGGCCGATGGACTTCATTTTTGCAACAGGAGCAAAGGTTTCATTGTAGTCAATCCCTTGAACTTGGGAAAAACCTTTGGAAACTAACCTTGCCTTAAGTCTTTCAACACTTCCATCTGATGCATACTTAGTTTTGTAGACCCTGTTATCTCCCAAAATAAATTTAATTTTGTAGTATGAAGAATCTGATTCCTGTAATGAAAGATCTGAGGATGACTAACAAATTGAAGGTCTCTGTTTTTTATATGGTTGAAAAATTTGGAAGTTATAGCTTTTGGTGGCTTAGGTGAGGTTCTTAATAGCTCATTAGCCACCGAAAGGCTATGTTTCAGTAGCTAACGGTTTAATGCAGGATAAAAGTAAACCACCAAAAGCAAGCATGAGCACGTAAAATGCAAAAACACTTTCGGTGGCTTAGGCAAGACCTCAAACGACTCATTAGCCACCGAAAAGTGTTACTTTTGGCATCTTAGGGAAAAGGCCAAGGAGGGTGTTAACCACCGAAAGTGGGCAGAAAGTGACAGGAGAGACTTCGGGCATCTCATTAGCCACCAAAAGGTGATGCTTTTGACAGTTTAGTGAACAGTTGAAGACAAGATTTGACCACTGAAAGAAGGCAGAAAAGAGTTGGGGAAAAAGCTATTTTGGTGGCTTAGATGAAAGGGATATCATTTCATTAGCCACCTAAATCCATAATTTCAGCGGCTAGAAGACAAACTCCTGAAGTTTGTTAACCACCGAAAGGGTAAAATGTGGAAATGGTTAGAAAGCGGTCAAATCAAACCCTGTTAGCAAGATAAACGATCAGTAAAGGGAATGGTAAACCACCGAAAAGACATAATTCTTCATAACTGTGTGTGGAAATAAGTGAAGGAGGTCATTATAAAATTGATAAAGGATTGATAAGATTTGAAACCTCCATTTTTCTTCCACCTGTCAAAAAGAATAGCGGAGAATCTCGCCTAGTATCCAGGCTTATTTGAAATATGATTGTTGGGAAAGGGTGATCAAGAATATCAACTATAGCCATCACCTTATGACCTCAGCATCCATCATGAAATAAAAAACCATCATAATCAGTGCCAAAAACTCCAATACATTTCACTTTCGATATTAGCATTCCTCTCCACCAGAAAAACCGTCTCTAAGAAGCATCCTGCTAACACACTGTCATACAGAACTTAAAATTATTTTTGCAGGTACCCAAGAGTGGCATTCATCAAGATGAAGAAGGGAGGACCTGATCTCAGGTAGGAGTTGGGAGATATAACATGTGAAGGAAGATATAACATAGCCATGATCTACCATTTCAAACTAACGAACCACTTCACAGGTAAAAGCCCACTAAATTTTCCCTTTTACTTACACAGGAGTCTGGGAAAAATGGCACACCAGGTGAAGGCTCAGCCCACCAAGATTGTTGGAAGACTATCTCACCATGGTATTATCCAACTATTGATCCAAGAGTTGCTGAGAAGAAGGAATATGGCATGGCCTTATTTCTTATTTTGGAATGGATTTGTGACATGCCTTCATTCAAGAAGATAAGGGGAAGTTTTTTTCCAAAAAGTCTAGCACACCAAGGAGTGGGAGAAGGAAGAGAAGGGATATATCCCCAACAGCAACAGAATATCCTACCTCCTCTTCCAAATCCAAGAAGGTAAAAAGGAACTTCGATTTCAATGAGAAGGGCTAGGAAGTTCCAACACACAGTGAGAATATTTTGAATCTACCCTACTTAGATTCAGAAGAGGAACTAGAAGAAGGTGTAGACCTAGCTCTGCAAATTGTAGTAGTGACTGAAGAACTACCATCCCCTACACCAAAAGAACAAGAGGAACCAATAGAGAAGGATTCCTCTAGCAAGCCCAAAACTCAAAAGATAAATCAATTACTGAGGAAAGGGTATGAGATGGATATTTTGGAAAGGGAGATAAAGAGAAATAATGAAATATTGACCAAGAGGAATAAGCAGTTGCATAATTCCTTCCTGGAGATGAGAGGAAGATACATCTTGCTAAAAAGAAGAAACCTAAGGTTCATGAAAGACAATACTATATTGTACAGGATGATTAGGCTCCAAAGACTCTAGCTGAAGGAGGAAAATCCAAAACCTAGCATCTAGCCCACATTGGAAACCCTAGCTGAAGCTGCAGTTAGCCTTCAGCCTCCAGAAATAAGCCAGGCTGTTGTTAACCTTCCTAGCACAAAGCTTGCTGAAGAAGAAAGCTGAGCAGACATACCTAAAAGAACATTTTTGGAATAAATCTAATAATTTTTGGAAAACAGGGATTTCAGTGGCTTAGACGGACACTGGGGCAGTGCATTAGCCACCGAAAGTGCCGCTTTCGGCAGCTAATAGTGCCAATAGTCTAGCCTCTTAACCACCTAAAGCAGACAGAGGCTTAAAATTAAATTTTGGCTCAGATGACTAGTTTTGGGTGAATATAGATGGCTCAGGGACAAAGTCTGAAGATGAAAGACGCAGAAGAAAGCATTAAGAAAGGTTTGTTTTAGTTTTAATATGACATAACAGTGGAAAGGGTCAACAACACCTAGATGTCAAAGGAAAATAGTGACTTAACTAGAAGAGGGCTAGTGACAGTGATTTCTAGCAGATTACCTTAGTTATCTGAAGGTTCATACAATGAACTAATTCTTCAGTTAGTTAGACTAGTAGTTAATTAGGGTTTTTTAACCTAATTTGCAAAAAAAAATTATTTTGTTTATTTTTGTAAAAAACAAATCCAAGTTTTCAGGATCTGAGTATTTTGTAAAGGCTATAAAGCCTAAGACTTATTTTATTGAAAACGTTCAACTTCAAGGACTTGTAGACCAATACTATTGTCAAGCTTCTCATTTTGCTCATGACCTAATTTAAGCTATTTTGTTATCATATGTGCAGCTTCCATTTTCTATCTATTATGTGCTTATGCTTTATTATGTTATTCAGGTTTGATTTAGTTTGATTAATGTCTGATAGCTATCATCCTATTGGTATATTGATTGAGTTGAATTATAAGTGCTTTCCTTGTCATGATTAGCCATTTATATGTATCTATTTTATGTATGAATCTACCAGCATGATTAGTTCCCCATCTCTGCACCATATTGTCAACCTTTGAACAGTGGTAATTAGAATCCTAATCCCTGATTGAGTTTCATGCATGTCTTGAGAGTGTGAGGTTTATAGGTCACTTGACTTGATCCAATTAGAAAACCCCAAAAACATTGTAAGTTACCAGGCATCCTTGAGCTGCAACCTAGAGGAGTTTCTTGTAGTGATAACAAGTTGGCGCCATTTCCAGGGAGAGGAGAGTGAAGCTTAGCTTCCCTGGGAGATGGCATAGATCCTTGCTTTGATGACAAACAAAACTTGGACATTATTCTAGTTGTAATCATCTATCTGGTGACTCCATTGAAATAAGGTGGCTTCAAGAAGACCAAGTACCAGAGAAAACCCTCAAGGGCCACTAGCAACACCAGTTTCAGATCCAAAAGAAATTCTGAGAAGAGCTAGGTTTTCACTAAGGCAGACCAACAGTGCTGCAAAGGAAGCTACATTAGGTATTTCAAGAAAGAGTTAGCAGTGCTGCAAAGCAAGATACATTATGTATTTCAAGAAATATTTCTCCTATTATTTCTTCTGTTTAAACACTTAATTCTTAGGAATTTATAAATACATCACAAAATTCTAGGGTTTGGGTATCTTCAAGCACTGTTTCTTGTGAAGATCCAATCCCTGGTGACTCCACTGGGATAAGTTTACCACCACCACCTTCTTAGCAACTACCTACATTAGTGCTGCCTTCCTCCATGCTTCCCATACCCATTTCAAATATGGTTGCCCCTCAATTGACCAAAATGGAAAGGATACTGGTAGCTAGGTATGCCCCCCTAAATTTTCCTAACCCTCTCTCTACCATGCCCCTTGGATACTACCTCAAGTACATGTCTGAGTTCACAAGAGAGGGAGATTTTATAGCTGAAGAACATCTAAAAGAATTTTACAGTTATGCTGAGAACATTAATATAGAACAGGAAGATGTTTGGACTAGGGTTTTTGTACAAAGCCTAGATGGTTAGGCTAGGAAATGGTTCAAAGAACTTCATGCTGGATCAGTAGCAAGCATTGAATCCCTAGATGACATATTTCTAAAACATTGGGGAGAGAGGAGAGACCACCTCTATTATATCACAGAGTTCAGCAACTTGAAAGGAGAGAATGGGGAGTCTGTCTCCAAATTCACCAAGAGGTTCAACAATATGTACAGAAATATCCCCACTGAAATCAGCCCACTGATACCTCAGCTAGGATAACTTATGCAAATTCCTTTGACTAGGATTTATACCTACTTCTCAGAGAAAGGAGGTATGCCTCCTTACCACTCATGCAGGTTGCTGCCCTAGAGGTAGAATCTAACATTGTGGAATCTCAGAAGATCAAAGGAAATATAGACAGGAAGAAGCAGCCAGCAGACCCTATTCGGGCTTCTTCATCAGAGAACAAGATTGACAAAATGACCAAACTATTAGATAACCTGACTACTAAAATGTCTAAGCAAAAGGACCGAGGACAGATACCTGTGAGGGGTAAAGGTCCAAGTGATTTTGTTCCTCAAAACCCTAATTTTGTCCCTTATAGAAGAGGAAACCCCCCAGTTCAGATCCTCATAAGGGAAAGGAATCAAGGGGAAGATCAGAGAATTAGAGCTCCATTTCAGAATGTTGTACTAGAAGAAGATCAAGAGTTCATTGAGGAAGAAGGAGAGGCTGAGGAACACATCCACTGCATGGAAGATTAGGTGGACTATTCTTTTTTGACACAGGCAGAATATGAGGAAGCCCTAATTGATGAGAATATCAGTGAGGAAACATTGTATGAGGATGATGGTCAAGGGGGGTATAATCTAAGGTCCAGGCTGGTTTCTCCTCTAAAGAAGAATGTTGTTCATGTCAAGTAACCTACTGTACCAGCTAAAAAGGCTCTTGTTTTACCAAAGAAAATGGTTTTCATTCCAAAATCATTGCAAAAACCAACACCTTCATCAAGCCCTGACCATGTCCAAATGAAAGATCTAGTACATGAGGTAAGGTTTCCTGATAGGCTGCATTATTCTTTCAACCTTGAGTCAAAGATTCAGAAATTGAAGATACCTTTCCCATTAATTGAGCTAATGGAAAATGATGCATTCAAGTCTTCCATTCTAAATTCTCCTTAGCCAAAGGTGCATATTGATACTGACTTTGTAAATCTGCAAGATGAAAAACCTGTTGTAACCCTAGGCCCCATGATTGAATACCTAAAGGACTCATGCCCACCTTTATATATATCCTTGAATATCCATGATAAAGTCCTTCATAAATGTCTGTTGGATTCAGGAGCTTCTCATAACCTAATTCCAAAGGCTATTATTAATGACCTTGGTCTTAGCATTACAAATCCCGTACCATGATTTATTCTCCTTTGACTCCAGAAAGGTCAAGTGCTTAGGCCTCATCAAAGACCTTGTTGTGAGCCTAACTCAGCTACCTTCAAAAAGCATCATGATGGACATTCTAGTGGCTGATATCCCTCCCAAATTTGGTCTCTTTCTGTCTCAATCATGGAGAAAAAGGCTAGGTGGCACCCTTCAGATGGACCTTACATATGCCACCATCTAAATGTTTGGAGGGGAGACCAAGAGGCTTTACAAGGAAAATAATTTGGCCTACATCATAAGCAATGAGAGCAATTCAGTGAATCACCCCATAGTATGTAGTATACATGCATTTTGCAAATAGATGATTCTCAGCAAACATCAGTCTAGCTCACTAATCCCACTTGTCAGCAAGCCGAAGAAGTGACCACAATAGTCTAGAACATGTATTTCGATGGAGCTATCACTCAAAGCTTAGCAGGTGCAGGTGTAGTATTGATCTCTCCATCCAAGGAAAATATTCATCTATCTTATAAGCTTGATTTTAAAACCACTAACAATATAGAAGAATATGAATCCTTACTGCTAGGAGTTAAAGCAGCCAAGGAGATGGCGGTCATGTGCATGAGAATTTTTGGAGATGCATACCTTATTATATAGTAGGTCAACAACACTTTTCAGGATAAAAATTTCAGACTAAAAGCCTACAGGGACGAGGTATGGAAACTCAGAGACTCCTTTATGTTTTTTGAACTATCATATATACCTAGGGCTTTGAATCATCTGGCTAATTCCCTAGATGTCTTTGCAAGTTTGTTTGTTCCTCCTTTACCTCCTCAGCTCAGCTATAATGTTCAGGTTAAGTACAGACCTTCCTTGCCAGATAATGTCAAATTTTTGGAGGTGTTTGAGAATGATGATGAGCTTAGCGAATTCCTTCAGCTAGTAGATGAATTCTTTGATATACACATAGATCAGGAAAACCTAAACATGGAGGAATCCAAAAAACTAAAGTTGAAAGATAAAGTGGCTGATTCGAACATTGTCCAATTACCCAGCAACTATATACCTCAGGGTCTAGTACCTCTGGAAGAGTTGTTTGATGATAATGACATCCCTTTCAAGCCTGCCAAAAAGGAGCAAGACCCTGCTATCCAAGAGCAAAACATAGGTAGCCAAAGCCATCCAAAACTGATAAATCTATCCACTGAGTTGACTATTGATCAGAGGTAAAAATTTTGTAGCCTGATAAAAGAGTTTGCTGATATCTTTTCCTGGGAGTACAGTGACTTGAAAACCTGTGACACCAATATCATCCAGTACAGGATTCCTTTGGTGAAAGACACCATCCCTTTCAAGTAGAAGATGAGATCCATCAGTCCTCTCCTACTACCTATAATTGAAAAATAAATCCATAAGCTCCTCAAAGCCAAAATCATAATCCCCGTCAGGTATTCCAAGTGTATTGCCAACCCAGTGGTGGTAAGGAAGAAGAATGGGGAAATTAGGTTGTGTGTGTATTTCAGAAAACTAAATAAATGTTCCAAAAAAGGCAACTATCCACTACCCAAGATGGAACACCTGTTGTGGAAATTCTCAAGGGCTAGTGTCATGTCGTTCCTGGATGGCTTCTTTGGATACAACCAAGTTGTTGTACACCCTGATGACCAAGAGAATACTGCTTTCACTACCCCCTGGAGCACTTTCATGTGTGCTAAAATGCCATTTGGGCTGATGAATGCTGGGGATATTATTCAGAGAGCCATGGACCTCGCTTTTGTTAGGTTGATAGATAAATGCGTGCTTATATACTTGGATGACCTAACTGTTTACTATCACAACCATCATGAACATTTGCAACATTTGAGGAAGGTATTTCTGAAGTGCAGAAGGTATGGAATATCACTCAATCCTAAGAAGTCCCAGTTTTCACTTAGTGAAGGGAAACTCCTAGGTCACATAGTCTTAGCTGAAGGTGTAAAGATTGATCTGGTAAGGGTGGAAGCAATCCATAAGCTATCCATACCGAGGTCAAAAAGGGACATTCAGTCTTTTTTGGGTAAGATAAACTTTGTGAGGAGTTTCATCCCTAGTTTCTCCGAGCTAGTAAAGCACATAACAGCCATGCTGAAAAAGGATGCAGAAATAAAATGGACTAACCAGGAAAGAAGCTCTTTCAAAGACATCAAGAAGGCTATCATGGAGGCCCTAGCCCTGATTAGTCTTGACTATACCAAGAGTTTTTATATCTTCTCTTTTTCATCCTATGACATAGTGGCAACTGTGATGTTACAAAAAGATAATGAGGGTCTTGATCATCCAATTGCATTCTTCAGCAAAACCTTAAGAGATGCTGAGCTGAAGTATGATCCAATTCAGAAACAGGCTTATTCTCTCATAAAGTCACTGAAGACTTTCAGAATTTACATTCTCCATGCAAAAATTTTTGCATATGTCCCTTCAGCTGCTATGAAGTATGTTTTGAGTCAGCCTGACATTGACAGGAAGAGAGCTAAGTGGATTTCCAAGCTCATTGAGTTTGATATAGAAGTAAATCCCACTAAGCTAGTAAAGGGACTAGGTCTGGCCAAACTCATGGCTAAAGAAAATTGTGAACTAACGGGGATAAACTTCACCTATGTCAAATCAGTAAAAGTGCAAACTGTGGTGGTAGCAAAAGTAGATCAAGATGAGAATGACATTCCACCAGTGGCTATAAACATGTCCTCATGTGAGTGGTACTCACGTATTATTCATTTTTTGTAGAAATTAGAATTTCCTCATGATCTCACTCCTAATCAAGCACGAGCTCTCAAATTAAAGTCTATTAAGTTCTGCGTAGTTGACAAACTGTTGTACTGGAAAGATATGTCTGAAGTTTTGTTGAGATGTCTGGATAAGGAAGAATCAAATTAGGTAATGCACCACTTTCACTCCAGCACATGTGGGGGCCACCATTATTGGAATACCACAGCCCACAATATCTTAAGGGAAGGTTACTATTGGCCTGTCCTTTTTGCTGATGTATGTACCTTTGTAAGGGCCTTTGACCAGTGCCAAAGATTTATATGGAAGCAGCAGCTCAAATCCTTGCCCCTTAGGCCTATTGTGGTGAATGGGACTTTTCAACAATGGGGTCTATATTTCATAGGTGAAATAAATCCATATTCTAGTGGGAAGCATAAATGGATCCTATTGGCCACAAACTACTTTACCAAATGGATAGAGGAAGTACCCACTAGGAATACCACTCATTAGGTCATCATGAGATTTTTATATGAGAATATCTTTAGCAGGTTTGGCTTCCCAGTAAGGTTAGTAATTGATAATACACCAACTTTAAAATTTGGGGCATTAGTTAGAATGTCTGAGTCAATGGGAATTTAGCTGGTGCATTCCACATCCTATTACCCTCAAGGAAATGGCCTGGCTAAGTCATCCAACAAAATCCTAGTTAGGATCATCAGAAAACTACTGGAGACAAATCAGAAAAGCTCGGATTCTAATCTTAAGTTTTATTTATGGGATGATAGGGTAACATACAAAATATCTATAGGTACTTCTCCATTCAAGTTAGTTTATGGTACTAAGGCCATTTTCCCAATTCAGCTCATTCTGCCAGTGGAAAAATTCTTTCAGTAAGAAGAAGATGAACCAAATGATATGGTGAGGAGGATGATGGATTTGGTGGAGTTGTAACAAGTCACAGAACAAGTGATAGGAAAATTAGAAGCCCGTCAATAGAGGATAAAGGTCATGTTTGACAAAAGGGAAAAAGTAGACAACTTTCAGGTTGGAGATTGGGTCCTCAAGTGGGATGTTGTCAGACAGGACAAGGGAAAACATGGAAAGTTTGAATCTTTGTGGATTGGCCCTTTTGTGATAACTTAGGTACATAAGAATAACACCTTGAAATTGCATAATATGGAAGGGGAAGAGGTGTTTGACGGCCTAGTAAATGGGCGGTTTCTGAAACTTTACTTTATTTGAGGCCTTGTCATTGTAAATTAGTAGTTAGTAGGCTGTTTTGCTTACAGAATAAACTCCATGCCCAATGGAACAGTAAATGATAGTGTTAAGATTTTAGTTGTTTTCAGGGAAATCCATTTTGGACTAGGATTCTTGGGACCTCAATGGGAGGTTCCCATCCCCAAGTAGGAGCCAGATGTTATCTACCAAAATAAATTTAATTTTGTGGTATGAAGAATTCGATTCTTGTAATGAAATATCTGAGGATGACTAACAAATTGAAGGTCTATGTTTTTGATATGGTTGAAAAATTTGGAAGTTATAGCTTTCGGTGTCTTAGGCGAGGTTCTTAATAGCTCATTAGCCACCGAAATTCTATGTTTCGGCAGCTAACGGTTTAATGCAGGATAAAAGTAAACCACTGAAAGTGATCCTGAGCGAGTAAAATGCAAAAACACTTTTAGTGTCTTAGGCGAGACCTCAAATGACTCATTAGCCACCAAAAAGTGTTGCTTTCGGTAGCTTAGGGAAAATACCAAGGAGGGTGTTAACCACCAAAAGTGGGCAGGAAGCGACAGGTGAGACTTCGAATATCTCATTAGCCACCGAAAGGTGATGCTTTCGAAAGTTTAGTGAACAATTGAAGACAGGATTTAACCATCGAAAGCAGGTGAAAAGGCATTGGGTAAAAGCGGTTTCAGTGGCTTAGGAAAAAGGGATATCATTTCATTAGACACCTAAAGCCGTCATTTTGGCGGCTAGCAGGCAAACTCCTGAAGGCTGTTAACCACCGAAAGGGTAAAATGTGGAAATGGTTAGAAAGCAGTCAAATCAAACCTTGTCAGCAAGATAAACGATCAGTAAAGTGCGTGGTAAACCACTAAAAATACATAAGTCTGCATAACTGCGTGTGGAAATAAGTTAAGGAGGCCGTTATTAAACTGATAAAGGACTGATAGGATTTGAAACCTCCATTTTTATTCCACCTGTCCAAAAGAACAACAAAGAATCTCACTAAGTATCCAAGATGATTTGAAATATGATTGATGGGCAAGGGTGATTGAGAATATCAACTATAGCCATCACCTTATGACCTCATCATCCATCATGAAATAAAAATCACTCATAATCAGTTCCAAAAACTCCAATACATTTCAGTTTCAATCTTAGCATTCCTCTCCACCAGATAAACCATCTCTGAGAAGCAGCCTGCTAACACACTGTCATACAGAACTTAAAATTATTTTTGCAGGTACCTAGGAGTGGCATTCATTAAGATGAAGAAGGGAGGAACTGCTCTCAGGTAGGAGTTGGGAGATATCAGCTATTTGGAAGCACATCCAAAGGTCTGTAAACTCTTCCAAGATGCTGGCTGCTACAGGTTTTGTGAGAAGATACAAGGTTCCCATCAGCAGGTGGTTGAGGCATTTGCCCTCTCATTTGATGGCTCTAAGGCAGTCATAGGAAAAGATGAATTTCACATAGATGAAATCCTAATCACTGAGGTGACTGAACTCCCTAGAATAGGAGAAAAATGAATCAAAACCACCATACCAAAAGATGTAGATTTTAGGTCTTACCTAAAACATGAGCATAGAGGAGTGGTGTGGAAGAAGAGTGTGCCATCATCCTCATTAGAAGAGAGGTGGAAGAAACTATTGAAGGCCATTGTGATCTACATAACATGTGAAGGAAGATATAACAAAGCCATAATATACCATTTAAAATTAATGAACCACTTCACAGGTAAAATCCCACTAAATTTGCCCTTTTACTTACATAGGAGTTTGGGAAAAATGGCACACCAGGTGAAGGTTTAGCCCACCAAGATTTCTGGCATACTGTCTCACCATTGTCTTATCCAACTATTGATCCAAGAGTTTCTAAAAATAAGGAATATGGGATGGCCTTATTTCTTGTTTTGGAATGGATTTGAGACAGGTCTTCAGCCAGAAGAGAAGGGGAAGTCTCCTGCCAAAAATTCTAGCACACCAAGGAGTGGGAGAAGAAAGAGAAGGGCTATGTCCCCAGCAGTAGCAGAACAGGCTCCCTCCTATTCCAACAATAAGGTAAAAAGGAACTTGAATTTCAATGAGAAGGGCTAGGAAGTTGCAACACACAGTGAGAATATTTTGAATCTACCCTACTTAGATTCAGAAGAGGAACAAGAAGAAGGTGTATACCTAGCTCTGCAGATTGTAGTAGTGACTAAATAACTACCATCCCCTACACCAAAAGAAAAGGAGGAACTAGTAGATAAGGCTTCCTCCAGCAAGCCCAAAACTCAAAAGATAAATCAATTACTGAGGAAAGTGTATGAGATGGAGATTTTGGAAAGGGAGATAAAGAAAAATAATGAAATATTGACCAAGAGGAATAAGTAGTTGCATAATTCCTTCCTAGAGATGAGAGGAAGATACATCTTGCTAAAAAGAAGAAACCTAAGGTTCATGAAAGACAATACTACATTGTACATGATGATTAGGCTCCAAAGACTGCAGCTGAAGGAGGCAAAGGAAAACCCTAGCAGCCACCCCATGTTGGAAACCCTTGCTGAAGCTGTAGTTATCCTTCAGCCTCAAGAAACAAGCTAGGCTGCTGTTAACCCTCCTAACACAAAGCCTGCTAAAGAAGAAAGCTGAGCAGACAGACCTAAAAGAACATTTTTGGAAGAAACCTAATAATTTTGGGAAAACAGGGCTTTTGGTGGCTTAGGCGAACGCTGGGGTAGTTCATTAGCCACTGAAATCTTTACTTTCAGTATCTAATGATTCTGATAGTCTAGTCTCTTAACCACCGAAAGTAGACATAGGCTTAAAATTAAATTTTGGCTCAGAGGACCAATTTTGGGAGAATATAGATGGCTCAGGGACAAAGTATGAAGATGAAAGACACAGAAGAAAGCATCAAGAACGTTTTATTTTAGTTTTACTATGCCATAAGAGTGTAAAGAGTGACCAACACCTAGTTGTCAAAGGAAAATAGTAACTTAACCAGCAGAGGGCTAGTGGCAGTGATTTCCAGTATATTACCTTAGTTATTTGAAGGTTCATACAGTGAACTAATTCTTCAGTTAGTTAGACTAGTAGTTAATTAGGGTTTTTTAACCTAATTTGCAAAAAACAGTTATTTTGTTTATTTTTGTAAAAAACAGATCCAAGTTTTCAGGATGTGAGTATTTCATAAAGGCTATAAATCCTAAGGCTTATTTTATTGAAAAGGTTCAACTTGAGGGACTTGTAGACCAATACTATTGTCAAGCTTCTCATTTTGCTCATGACCTAGTTTAAGTTCTTTTGTTATCATATGTTCACCTTTTGTTTTCTATCTATTCTGTGCTTATGCTTGAATATGTTATGCAGGTTTAATTCAGTTTGATTAATGTCTGATAGCTGTCATCCTATTGGTATATTGATTGAGCTTAATTATAAGTGCTTTCCTTGTCATGATTAGCCATTTATATGTATATGTTTTATGTATGAATCGGCCAGCATGATTAGTTCGCCATCTCTGCACCATATTGTCAACCTCTAAATAGTGGTAATTAGAATCCTTATCCATAATTGAGTTTTATGCATGTCTTGAGAGTGTGAGTTTTATAGGTCACCTGACTTGATCGGATTATAAAACCTTGAAAGTTAAGAAATATTTGAAACCAGAAAAGGAAGCAGATGGAAGAGGACCACACAAGTCACTATGAACAAGCTCCAAGGGAACCGAGGCATTCCAAGAGGCATGTTTGTCAAAAATGTCCCAACGATGTTTCCCAAGTACACAACTAGAACAAACACCATCCTTGCAAGATACCATCGGAAGACAAGTCACCATATTGTTTTTACATAGTTGTTGCAATGAACGGTAATTTAAGTGACCAAATCACTCATGCCAAAGTTTGCTCAAGTTATCACTATGAGCAACAAAAACTGAAGGAAAATGTGATGACCCTAAGTTGTTAAATTTGCACAACCTTTTAATATCATCAATAGTTCCAATAGCAAGGACATTTTGAGGATTTTTAAAATCCTTTATTACAACTTGGTGAGGTGCAAACGTCACAGTTTTACCTTCACCCGAACGAGTAATTTGATAGACTGATAACAAATTGCAAGAAATTTTTGGAACACATAGTACATCACTAAAATGACCATTTTCTACTAGAACTGTTCCAGATCCTACAACACTTAGAGATCTATCATAACCAACAAATATTTGTTTGGTGTTACATTCATGCATAGTAGAAAAGATGGATTGATCCTTAGCCATATGATAAGATGCTCTAGAATCAATGAGCCATTCATTTGAAGTAGAAGAAGAAGATGCAGTATAAGAGTAACCAGAAGCACAAAGTGCATGTCCATGAGAGGTAGATTTTGAATACGAATCTAGGCTTATGTGGTGCTTCTTCATTGCTGCTTTCAAGTCTGCCATATTCTTGAAACACTTAGATTCATAATGATTATCTTTCCCACAAAAATCGCAATGACACTCAGTCTTCTTTCCTTTTGTCTTGGATCCTTTGTCATTTTTTAAAGAAGGAGCTGACTGAGAGGGTTTGGGACCCTTGTTGTTTTGCTTATTATTGCAAAAAATTTGTTTCTTGGGAGGCCTGGACTTTTCTTTCTGTTGGGACAATAAGGATTTCCCAGATGTATCTACATTGTTAATTATTCCAAGATGAATGAGCTTATCTTTCTCTCTAATTAAGGAATCACAAAAGGATTCAAGACTAGGCTCTTGATAGCTAGCTGCAGTCAAGAATTCTTTCATGGAGTAGAATGTAGAAAGGAAAAAAATTTGGAAAGCGTATGATAAATACATTGTTTGTCTTATTTCTTAATCTTGCATTCTTCACATAAGAGTATAAGAGTTTTATACTTAGATAAATAGTCTTGAATGCATGAAAAATCACTTGGATTCAAAGAAATCAACTCATTCTGAAGTTGATGACCTCGAATTTCATTGTGTTTACTAAACAAAGATTCCAACTTTTCCCAAGATTTATCAGGTTCATCAATTCCAAATATGTAGAATCGCAAATCAGTAGAGATTGAAATCCCAATCAATCCACAATATTCATCACATCTATTTTTCCATCTAATTTTCTTATCATCATCAGTGGGTTATGTTTCTTTCCTTGAGGTAATTTTGAAAAGTCCCCTACTTCATAGAACATCCTCCATACGATATTTCCATGAAAAATAGTTAGAACTTGTAAGTATAATATCACAAGGGGAAGCCATACAGTAAAATAATGGCTAAAAGAACATAAACTAACTATCTGGATGCAAAGATCTCAAAAAATTAGGCTGTTTAAAAAAAATTGCTCTAAAAACTAATTCTATATGATGAAGTTATGCTTGATCAAAGAAAATGTTGAAGATGTCCCCAATAGTGATGTGGCAGATATTAACTGGACCAACTAAAAAAAAGAACCCCCTTCTTCCCAAGATGAACCTTTGACAATCACTTACAAAAAAGTTGTTTTTTTAAGTGAATCAATTTTTGTAAAATAAGTGATGTTCATTTTTACAATAATGTTACTTTTAAATAGTGCGGCAATAAATTAAAAGACTTAAGTGACTCACTTTTATTTTATTTTATTTTATTTAAGTGAGATGCACTTTTACAATAAGTAACTTGAAAATAGAAATTGCATGCACTAAAAATTAATTTGATAAGACTTGAACTCAAAACTTATCAAGGAATAAAACAACTTTGAACCAAGTGAGCTAAGTTTAAAAGGTACGTAAAAGAAGGGAAAGAGGAAGGGTTTTTTTTTTTTACTATTCTTTCTTAGTCTTCGTTCTTGCATTTTTTCTCTACAGATCACAAAAAATTGAAAAACAAAAAACAAAAAAACTTTTCCACACAATGGGGTTAGATCTTGATTCTCATATGTAACTTTCTTTCTTTTGCATAATAAATTGCTCCAAGTAGCTATTTGGCTTGGGCCATGGATGGTTTCCCTCTCAAGTATTTTAACCACATGACAAACATCGGTGTATTGATCTATGATTCATTTATGTGAAGTAGTTGCTCTAGGTGTTCGGTCTTTTGTGAGTACCTTGTGTACCCAAACATGGTACCAGAGCATTTATGAAGAGCCACTTTCGGTTTTGATCAAGATCTGGAACCGGTGTTGCCGAAACTTTGAAATGGTTTTTGGTTCTAGAGTTTCTATGCATTTGTGGACTATTGGAGCTATTCCATTGTGTCCCGAGCACCGTTTCCATTGGGAAATAGTTTTTGGTTCATCGAAAATCGTTTATGTTTGATCCAGAAACACCCATTTCGAAAAATCTGAAGGTATAATGTTACAGTGAAGGATTTGTTTAATTTTTTTTTAAATCTCTCATATTTTATCAGTTTAATTAATAGATATTTATTTTTTTAGTCTCAGAATGTTTCCTTCCTTGGCTGCGTATGCTCTTTGTCGTGCACCTTGCGCGATCACGGTGAATCAGAAATAGAGAGAGAAAGTTTTTTTTTTCTTGTCTTCTCGGCTACGTATGCTCTTTGTCGTGCACCTTGTGCAGTCACAACAAATTAGAAACAATGAGAAAACTTGAAAACGTAGACTTTCTGGGTAAGTTAACCAAGATCTAACCCCATTGTGTGTAAAAAATATCCTAACATATTATTCATCATTATTTAATGGAAGGATACACACCAATATTCATCTCTTCATTCATGTGATTCGGTCTCTTTTCTTCTCTCTATGTTTCCATTGTATGCTTGTGAGAATTCTTAGTATCAATATCTATTTCATATGTTTACTCTTAGCATAATTGCTCATATCATTGATCTATTTTTCTACATGGTATCAGATCTATAAGGAGAAAAACCTTTCCATATTCTACATGGTAATCAAAGAAGCAAGGTTGATCAAGTTTTACAAAGTTGAGGGGCATATCCAGACACCTATCCCTCTCTGAAGAAGAGCTTGTCTAGCTTACAAGATTTTCTCCTAGCTTGTTTTACAAGTTGTAGAGAGTATCTCCTAGAGCATATAAACAACTTCTATATGGATTCAAAATTTCCTCTACTATCTCCTTTCAACTATGTTGATTGGAAGCCAAAGATGAGCGCATACGTGAAGAGGCAATGTCTCTTTGATGCCTCCACCGGTGCATTGAGTGAACTTGAGTCTTATGAAGAGAATATTGATTCAATTAATAATTTTGATAGAGCTTATGGAATTATTTGTTTGGTAATGTCTAGAAATATACATCATCTCATAGATTGTGCTAAGTATCCATTTGAGCTTTGGAAGAATTTGGACAAAGCTTTTGGTTTGCAGGAAATAGAAGATGAAGCATGGAGCAAACCCAACATCTCCTCTTGTTCTCTCTCTCAGTATATCTTGGCCTCTACATTCTCTGATGAATTTTATCATAATGAAGAAGTTTCTCATACACTTCATGTTGTTGCTTCCCTCTTTGATTTGAATGCTTCCTCCTTCAATTAAGAAGCAAATATTGAAGAGCCATCTTTTTCTGTGTCTCTTGAAGGTGTTTTTTATTCTTGTGATAAAAGTGATGAAACAAAAGTAACATATGGAGATTCTATTTATATTAATGATGATCCTATCACCCGTTCATTATTCTATAAATCTCCTATCTTAGATTTTGAGATATATGATCCATATCCTTCACACTTTATGCATACCTCTCTCATTGATGGTGTGCAACCCAATGATTTCAAGGATTTTTGGTTAGCCACATCAAGCATTAAGTGTTTCATACCACTTACCTTACTTTATCTCATGTGCTTCATCATATTGTCCTTTTTTATTAGCATCAATACTCAGAACCTCCTTTGTATTTTCTATTCCTTATGTTAATATTTCTGATATATCAAATTTTTATCAGCCTCATCTTAGATCTGTAAAGGTTATACATCATATTGGAATATTGACATGTGATTCACATCACAATTTTGCAGCTATTCACGGAATTGGGTGTTAAATAAATTGTCTTAATTTTTGTACTCTTTGGGAAGGAGTATGCACATATTTCTTTTCCATTTCAGATTACGCTTGTATATCATATTTTGACAGCAGCAATAATCATTTAGATAATTCTCCTACTTCATCATATGATGAGAAACAAGGAGTCTCTCCTCTTCCTTCTTGCGGGTTCTACACTCCAGCACATGATCATGGAGTTCATGATTTCTTGAACAAGTATTCCATCCAGAAGAAGTTCATTCAGATCATTCAAGTGAAGAGAAGGATATGTTGAAGACATATTTTTCAAAAATTTTGTTCCTTGTCCTTTCTTGAGGGACGATTTTCCCCATGTGGTTTTGCCTCTTTCCTCACTTTTCTGGACATAATAATTGTTAAATGGTAACCATATCCTTGTTGATGGGCCCAATATGCATCTATAATTTTTGTAATACCATCATAAATTCATACTTATAGGGGGTTGTTGGAATATATTGAACCCACTCATAACTTAGGATAAAATAATGAATCAGTATTTGATTAATTATTCAGTGTTTAATTAATTATTCACCCACTAGCTTAATTAGTTGGCATCCACTTCCACCTTCAATTAAATACATGCCATCTATATCCTAAGAATTATTTATTTCTAATTCTAGGTTGATATTGACAATCTTTTGACCATCCATAATTAGTATACAACACTTTATAGCAGATTCTGCTTTTCCTTCTTTTCCTTCTTTTCTATGGATAAGGTAAAGCTAGTCAAACTAGGAAACTTTTCCTTTTGTTTCCAACCCATACTTCATGACTTTTCCTCCATTTTCTAGGATTAACGTTTTTTTTCCATCTCCTTGACAATTCACTCATGATTTTTCCAAATCGTGAGGTCCTTGATAGATTTGGGAAGTTCTTTAGCTACCTATGGGGGTTTTCTATATTTTGGAAAGCCAACCTTTTTGAGATTTATGAGTTGTATCCATACAACTAGATTTTCCTATGATGGATGCAATATTTATGTAAAATATTATTCATCATTATTCAATGAAAGAATACACACCAATATTCATCTCTTCATTCATGTGATTCAGTCTCTTTTCTTCTCTCTATTTTTCATGTGTATGCGTGTGAGAATTCTTAGTAGAAGATGTATTTTATGTGCTTATTCTTAGCATCATTTCTCATAGAATTGATCTATTATTTCTACATGGTATAAGAGCTACAAGGAGAAAATCCTTTCCATATTCTACATGGAAATCAGAGTAGCAAGGTTGATCAAGTTCTACAAAGTTGAGGAGCACATCTATTCTCCTATCCCTCTCTAAAGAAGAGCTTGTCTATCTTACAAGATTTTATCCTAGTTTGTTTTGTAGGTTGCAAAGAGTATCTCATAGAGCATATGAACAACTTCTATATGTCTTCAAAATTTTCTCTACTATCTCCTTTCAACTATGCTGATTGGAAGCCAAAGATGAGCACATACTTGAAGAGGCAATGTCTCTTTGATGTCTCCATTGGTGCATTGAGCGAATCTGAGTCTTATGAAGAGAATATTGATTGGATTAATAATGATGATAGATTTTATGGAATTATGTTTTTTGGAATGTCTCCAAATATAAATCATCTCATAGATTCTACTAAGTATCCATTTGAGCTTTGGAAGAATTTGGACAAAGCTTTTGGTTCGCACGAAATAGAAAATGAAGCCAACATCTCCTCTTGTTCTATCTCTCAATATTTATTTTCCTCTACATTCTCTGATGAATTTTATCATGATGAAGAAGTTTCTCATACATTTCATGTTTCTGCTTCCCTCTTTGACTCAAATGCTTCCTCCTTCAATCAAGAAGCAAATATTGAACAGCCATCTTTTTCTATGTCTCTTGAAGGTGATTTTTCTTCTTGTGATACTAGTGATGAAAAAGAAGTAACATATGGAGATTATATTGATATTAATGATGATCCTATCACCCATTAATTTTTATATAAATATCCTCTCTTATATTTTGAGATCTATGTGCCATATCCTTGACACTTTGTGCATACCTCTCTCATTGATGGTGCACAACCTAGTGATTTCTAGGATGTTTGCTTAGCCACATCAAGACTTATGTGTGCCATACAAATTACCTTACTTGATCTCATGTGGTTTAGCATCTCTTCATTTTTTCTTGGCATCAATACTCAGAACCTCCTTGAAGATTGTGAACATCTCATTCTTTCCTCCTATCATACAGAAGATTCATTATCAATGTATTCCCATGAGTCTATTGATATACATATATGTGATCCTTTGGAATCAGATTTAGAAGCATTATTTCAGATTGATACAGATATAATACCACCATCCATACAATCTACCATACCTTTGAATAATCCTAAGACTATACAAATCCCAAGTTCACTAGTTGATTTCTCATTGGTCTCTTATGCGGTGATATTTATCTTGTATGGTTTGAAGTATTTCCTAGATTTCAATGGTTGGTTATCCACGACCTTAGTCATATTTGGACTAATATTAAACATGTTTGGATATTTTCTAAACACTTACGGTTAAGATATTATGCCCATCCATCATTCAATTTTTTACACCTATAAGTTTTCTCCAGTTGCTCATAATTTTCCTAGTCTAGCCCTATATCCTCATGGAGCTAATAAAGCCTTTGTCTTTGTTGTTCCATATGCAAATATTTCTGATATATCATAGTTTTATCAGCCTCATATCATATCTAGAAAGGTGTTACATCAGATTGGATATTGACATATGATTCACATCAAAATTTTGTAGCTACTAAGGGAATTGGGTGAGAAATAAATTGTATTAATTTTTGTACTCTTTGGGAAGGAGTATGCATAGATATATTTTCCATTTCAGATTATGCTTGTATATCAGAGTTTGAAAAAAGCAAGAAGCATTCAAATAATGTTCCTACTTCATCAAATGATGAGAAACAAGGAGTCTCCCCTCTTCCTTCTTGCAAGTTCTAAACTCTAGCGCATGATCATGGAGTTCATGATCTCTTCAACAAGTATTCCATATAGAAGCAGTTCATTCAGCTCATTAAAGTGAAGATAAGGATATGTTGAAGACATATTATTTCAAAAACGTTGTTCCTTGTCCTCTCTCGAGGGAGGATTTTCAACATGTGGTTTTGCCTCTTTCCTCACTTTTCTGGACATAATAATTGTTAAAGGGTGACCATAGCCTTGTTGGTGGTCCCTATATGCATATATATATTTTGTCATAGCATCATAAGGTTAGACTTATAGGGGGGTGTTGGAATATATTAAACCCACTTATAACTTAGGATAAAATAATTAATCAGTATTTGATTAATTATTCACCCACTAGCTTAATTAGTTGGAATCCACTTGCACCTTAAAGTCAATACATTCCATCTATATCCTAGGAATGATTTATTTCTAACTCTGGGTTCATCTTAACCACCTTTTGACTATCCAGAATTAGTATACAACAGATTCTTCTTTATTATGTTTTTCTTGCTTTTCTATGGCTAAGGTAAAGCTAGTCAAACTAGGAAACTAGGTTCTTTTGTTGCCAACCCATCCTTCATGAATTTTCCTCCATTTTTTAGGATTAGCATGTTTTTTCCATCTCCTTGACAACTCACTCATTCTTTTTCCAATTCGTGAGGTGCTTGATAGATTTGGGAAGTGCTTTAGCCACCTATGTTGGTTTGCTATATTTTGGTAAGTCATCCTTTTTGAGCTTTATGAGTTGTCTCCATACAACTCAATTTTACTATGAGGGATGTACTATTTCTATACACTATTATTCATCAATATTCAATGGAAGGATACACACCAATATTGATCTCTTCATTCATGTGATCCAGTCTCTTTTCTTCTCTTTATTTTTCTTGTGTATGCTTGTGAGAATTCTTAGTAGCAAGATCTATTTCCTATGCTTATTCTTAGCATCATTACTGATACCATTGATCTATTATTTCTACAAATAAATAGTATAAGCTAAGGGAAGAATAAAATAAATGAGACTATGTTATATGATGCATAATTAAATGTTAAAGATAATATGTAAAGTTTATATATATTATGAATAAACTAATAATTATATACATATATGTAAGGAAATAAAGATAACTAAAATAATATATAAATACTCTATGTATTTACTATTAACTAAAATGATTAAATAAACATTATATTCTAAACTTCATATAGGAACTAGTAACAAGTTCCTAAGCTAAACAAAATAACTATTAAATCTGCATAAATCAATTAAAGATCATTTTCAAGAAAGTAATGAATTCTTGATCTAACTGAAGTTTAAAACCAACTGCCATTTCCTAAAAGATATTCTATAAAGACCCAATCCAAGCTGAGGCTTGGAGGATATGATCATTATTTCAAAATTAGTTTTGGAGAGAATTTCCAAAAGCAACCATTCTTATACAGAGCTTGATATTCCAAATAAGGGCAGCCTCACGTTTAGGAGTTCTAGATCACTTTCATGTTGGAGCCAACTCGAGGGGATCTGGATTAGAATTGGGAGCGGTTCTGGGTCATGGTTGGGAATAACATGGTAGATCCAAAGTTATTCAGTTATCAGATCTAAGGTATGAAATATCTAAATTTTTATTGATTCTGTGTGTTTGAGTGTGCATGGTTCTTAACCATTAACAAACTGAATTTTGTAGGTATGAGGTTTCTACATTTTCCAGTTATGTTGAATTATGTTTACAATTTGTACTTATAATTAATATGCTCTGGATTAAATATCTGCCATTTTTCTTTCAAGTTGAATATCTGCTTCAGGTTATTTCATTTGTTGAAATTGAAACTCAACCTTTAAATTCTTAGATAGGTTTTAGTGTTAAATTTCTCTTATAATTAAATTTAACTAATTCAGAAATTTTTGATAGAGTTTTTAATCTAGATTAAAACCCTAGCTTCTAGATAAAATTAAACTAAATCCTACGTTACAGTCGAGGTCTCATTTAAAATAAACCAGATATTAACAAAAATAACGAAGTAAACCTAATCATAAATAAAATCAGTTTATTCTTTAAATTAAACATTAATTGAACTCTGCTCAAACATTAAAATGAATATTAAGAAATAAATTAAATACATATTCATAAACATGTAAACGAGGGATCGAATCCCTTAAAACAAAACTAAAACCAATAAGCTAACGCGGTACTGGCAAATTACATTTTCCAGCAAACACAAACATAGATTTCATATATCTTATCTACGTTAAAGCAATAAACAATTAATTTAACAAACAAAGAATTATATTTTATTACAAATAAAACTAATAAACGAATATCAAATGTCAAGTTAACCAAATCAAATCCATATCCTCCAGCTAAAAGAGCATTGAAAATTTATTAAATAAATAAATAACATAAACACCATATCTCATTTATGAAAAACTTATACGTATCATTAACCAAAGGATAAACAAATAATCACAGTCAATTAACCATCATGACCTAAGGTCGAGCCACATGAGCTCCGACTAATCTCTGGTAATATGAATAATAATGTTAAACTGTACCAAATCAATATTTGCAACTTAATTAAACATTAAACCCCATCCAATGCTCAACCCAGGATCAAATCACGTCGAGCCCAGTCGAGAGCGATAAACATATTTAAACAAATAAACAAAACCATATAACAATACAACCCAGTATCGATTCCTATAAACAAAATACTATAATCCTGGCATAAAAGCTAAAATATAAACCCAACACACAAGATGTGCTATCCAAGCCATTACAGTCTCCCGCGAAATAACCAAAGCATCATAACTCATTCCTACATAACTCATTCCTTAAAAATGTAGACCAAGAATTCTCCCATGAAAACTTAAACCAATATGAAGTAAGGGCTTTACCTTTGGCATCTTTTACACAAGGGTAACTTATCTAAATTTAAAAACCAAATCAATCAATTAATAGAGAAGCATCCATTATAAATGACGAATCAATTTATTAAACCACATTTCCACCGAACACGTCAAATATCAAAGTAGTGGTATCATAGTACCATTGCAGAGCAATGGAACTGATAGAATTTTTAAATGCATTCAACAAAAATCACAGAGCTAGTAGTAAACAAAGAAACACAGATTCAAATTTATTTAACCCAAAATCCATTACATATCCATACAAGTTTTTACATAGATGCATCTCAAAACCAAACTCCCAAATGGGATGAGAGTTCAAAAAAACCCAAACCTACAGGCTATTCAAATCCAAATGTTACTATCATCATTTTTCCCCCCAAAACCCAGCACAAAATCCAATAGGGTGGATGGTTACATCTTTTCAACATAGAAACCCTGCAACATTAGAAATGACTAAGAATTAGGTAAATTCCCCTTTCTCTACGTGGTCTTACCCGAATAGTTGCATAGTCGACCAAGTCTATGCCCTTTAAGAAGAGAACTCACGCTTCCCCCAAACTTGCAACACAAAACCAAGAAACCATGAGAAGTATGCATTGAACATTAAAACCAAACTAAATTTGAAAGAGTTGAACCATACGAGAGCGTTTTCATACCTATGAGAGTTTCATGACCAACATTGTAAGCCCAACCAACGTATGCGCAGATCCAACACTGGAGCATGAACCTCCCTCAACATCAAATGAATGACCAAACAAATGACAGGAGAAAAAACCTAATGTCAGTGTTAAGGATTGAGCCTGCCCATCATGTGGCTCACTGAATGCGCCAGCCTGGCCTCCACTAAATTTCAAATCGAAGCCCCCTTGCATATAGTTTGGCTCCATAAAATTTTCTATCAAAATAGTAACGCAGTCCATAGATTCGATTGCCACATGCATTACTATGGTATAAACCATCCATGTTATATAGTTTAAAAGAATACAACTAACATTAAAACTTAAACCCTCAATACCATAGGGTAAAAGCATACATTTTACATTTAGGCTTAAACCCCTTTCTTCAGACAGTGGTGAGCTCAAGGTTGTGAGCGTAGGGTTTAGTATTTCTTTGACAAAACCTTTACCACTTAGGAAAAGCTAGTTGTACATGCTAGGACTCTTTTTTCGTCACATTGATAAGCCTAGGTTTATAGGCAAAGTCACCTACAGTAAGATAGGTACACATACATTATTTCGCAATGAACTAAGTCAGCCCAGTATCATAGGATCCCTTACCTTTTCGAGTGAGTCGATAGGGAAAAATACCACTACTCCACCCCTTTACATACAAAGCTAACCCAGTCTCTTTGTTGTAAACAAATAATAACTAGGTAACATCACATGAAATAAAAACATGAACATCATAACATCAGTAGCATCAGTAAACTAGATAAACATGTACATAAACTACAAGCGCAACAAAATATAGGATAGGGACATGTAAACATCATCATCATACAGGAAACACACAAAAAGGAAAACAACAACAAAACTCAGGCTTAGTTCTTTATCCAAGTTTTTATTCTGCAGTAAAAGGAAGATGTCCTTAAAATCTTAGCAGCCTTATTAGCCTATGAATTTTTTTTAACGCATTTTAGGGACATTACAAACACTTTTTATTTTTTTCCTTTGAGAAGAGCGAACTTCTACGACCTTCCACATATCCAATAATTTGGATCTGGGTATGAAAATGCTACCAGTGATACTAGGGTTTGTCTTCTTTCAGTTGAACTAGGTATCATTTGATCTCAGATTCCCTAGATATGATGTTTTTCCCAAGAACATCTATTTTAGACAAATTTTTGGACTAATAAAAAACCCTAGCTTCAAGGGAGCATATCTCTGAACCTGTAATGTATCAGGATATATATATTGGACCACATGTATCTTGGCCAGTTTTAAAGGAGGGTTTCTGATCTCACTATAAGCATCCTTCTCGAAAAAAACTTATAGTGAAAATTCTAAGATGACTCGTTTTGAAGAAAACAATCTCGAGGAAAGAACTTTGATACCAAAGGTTATGTAACCAAGTCCTAGAAATAGCATAAAAATAGTAGAAATAAACCAAAAGAAGGTAAGTCACACCTTAATAATGAATAATAGATATGAATATAAATCCTATTTGCTGGAGGAACATCCTTACATAATGTACTAAGTACATAAGGCAAGACAAGATATGATGATGACTAAATTGAGAATATCTCCTTCTGATGTATAGGAGAAAAAGGCGTATAATAAAAACTAATAGACCCATTAATAGACCCATTAAAACATTAATAATATTTAATACACCACAATATAAGGGGTAATGTGCCACCCTATAGAGGGGAATGTGCCCAACATTTAAGGCTTCACAATGTCTGCATGTGATTCACTATCATACGTCATTGGTCGGATCTACCAAATTGTGCACTCATTTACAAAACCAAAGTGTGAACTCTAATGAGGAGATGTCAACATCGAACTAGTTGTCATACTAATTTAATGAAGGCTCCTCCTGAGCAATTTTGTTGATACCTCTTATACAAAGACATAGACAACTCTTTTTTGTTTCCATGTATTATCACACAATTTTCTATTGGGGCAATACCATAACCTTTCATTCTCCTCTACACTTATCATATTTTCATATTTTCTTTATTCGAATATTTTCTTGTTTAAATCTAATGCCAGTTCACTTCGAGGCATTTAATTCGGTAGATACAAAATTCAATCTTGAACTTCACTAGATGAGACACCATGAATTTGAACTACAAAACAGTGATGCCATTATGGACCACCACACTACCTTACTCATACTAAAATGATTAATGCTAAAGATTAAACCATCATTACTCAATGTGATCTCCTCGGACTTTGTTGTTGCAAACATTTAGAGTGTAAAATTAATTATCCGATTAAGTAATTAATCCCAACATCTATCATAACTTTATATAGACAAACGTTTGTGATAAAAGGAACTAGACAATTATTTTTAACTATTTTATAAAATTCATTTTTAAAATTTTTAAGACACTCAAAGCCCCGTGGAGTAAATTATTGATTAGATTTGTTAGACACGGGGTGACCATTCAACACCACATATCCAACATAAAAGTCACCATGTCCTATTAATAACCATGGGAAACCTTAACAAGGAAATATATTTCCATCACATTGATAGACTATGATCATGGCCAAGCTTGATAGAAGAGATCATTGAATCACTTGGAACCACATCATTAGATTTCAAGAATTCATCAAAGGATTTCATTAGAAAAATTTTGAGGTATAAATGTGACTCAAAACAAAGAAAACGTACTTAAAAATTCAACAAATCACATTTTAGAGGATAACATCATCCCCAATGGTTGAGGTTGCATTATTGGCTTGTTTGTCACACTTTCAATGGTGGATGAAAACCTGTAGTTAACCATTGTAATGCTTTGAAGTCATAAAATAAAGTAGTCATAATGAAAGGTCTTTCACACTTTAATAAAATAAAATTATTGTCATTTTTAAGTTTAAAGTATTCATAATAAAATAAGATTATTGTTTTTTCAAGTAAAGTACCCATAATGAAAGTCGTTTATCACTTTTACTGATAATAAAATAAATTCTGATTTTAATTTTTTTAGTTGGAAGTTAACATAGATTTTTTTTATAACTTTTCATTTTCATTTTGTTTTAACATGTTTTTTTTAATTACTTTACATCTTCACTTTAATGAACTCCATATAAATAATAGGTTATACATTCCCTTCTAAGAAAACCTAAACAGATGGAAGCTATGCAGAAACATAACACAATGGTTTTGGAATAGTCGTCACGAAAACCCTATTTCATAGCTTTTCATCATCAACACTGGAAAATAGTAGAGGCTCCACATCAATAGTTTCTTTGGTTGGAGTCATGATAACCTTATAAGCAGTGAAGGGAATACTATTTATCTAGTAACCTACATTTGATGATTGTAGATGAAAATGCAACCACCTCAATAGTTTCTTTGGTTAGAGTCATGATAACCTTATAAGTAGTCAAGGAAATATTATTTATCTAGTGACCTACATTTGATGATTGCAGATGAAAATGAAAGCACTGATATGTTGAGGTAGCTTTAAGGGTTGAAGTTAGAAACTGAGTTAATTTTGATATTTCTTTGTTCAAACAAGCAAAATAGATGAAACCTCCACACACACATTTGTGACCAAATATTTATGAGGATTTTTTTAAATTTATATTTAATATTGTTGCATTGAAACCAACAAAATAAATCAAAAGTGATGAGAATGATCTATGATGTTTAGATACATTATGACATTTTAAAGTTTATATAAAATATTTTGGTTCATTATTTATTTTAAATAAATTCAATATAAAACATTTTGGTAATAAAATTGTTTCTACATGTTAACATTAACAGTGATTTTGATTGCATATTTCTTTTCTATATCAGTTTGTTTTGAGATTCAACTCCACATAACTATGTGTACTAACATTACCATCCATTTTTGTTCTAAAGTTTTTATTCATATCACTTTTAACACAGAAAACTAGTTGAGTGATAGTGAATCTTAGTTTCTTTCTTTATTAATGCAATACCCTAGTGTTGACCCCATGGTATTTAATTGTACATGATGTAAATATTGTATTGATGTCATGGTACAGAGCTCAAGGCCAAGGCCTTTCCATTGATATTTTTTTTTGGATAGGTGATTAAGGATGATACCTATGGTGATACTACTAAGCCAATCATAGTATATATATTTTTCTATATCACATAAATGTACAAGTTAATAAAACTACCACGGATAGCTATGGAACTGCAATGTGAAAGATATGGGGGCATGATTCCACAAGTTAATAGGGTGGGGAGTTAGTCAAACCCCTTGATCCAATAGGGTGTGATCATATTTCAATCAGAAAAACAATGAATCCTCAACTACCCTTTTTTCCTCTGTCCTCAACCATCAATTTCTTTGAGAAGGTGGATGACGTAGTTAATGTCTTGGGAAGAGAAAGGCATGGTAGTCTGATGGATGGACTGAGAAATCCTACAAGTTTGCATACTTGGAGGTCATGCTCTTTCTTCTGCCACAAGCAAACCCACATGATGTGTGCTAGTCTGTCCCTTCTCCTAAGCGAAATGTGTTATTCCTAACCGTCATGCGGGTTGTCCATTCTATTCTATCCTTCTTCCCAACTGGGGGACGATTCGTGCTGTGGGTAAAACTCCCAGGGGAGATTTGTTTTGTTTTCTTTGTGCTCTATGTGTTTACCATCAAAGCCATGTTTGATCTAGATGTCGATCGCTAATTCACACTGAACGATGGATTCATTCACTCCTGGATAGCCCATTTTTCTCTGGAGATGTGCAGTGTGGTGGTTCGACTACCCTACGTGTGAAAGTATATCTATGTAGTGTTTTGTCTAAGTGACATTCTAGGCATTCAATTTAGGAAGAAGGAATTTTTTTCATTATCATTTAGGATCATTATGCACGAGGGGCACAGGAGTCGTTCACTCATGATGGTGCATTGTTCTACTAACCTGAACCGCGGACAAGTGGTTCCGCAGTGATTCTCTTTGTTACAGAGTGAACCCTGTATGGTTTTGTTTTCTTTTAGGATTGTTGTGTAGTGCATCCCTATTTGGTTTGAAGTCCTAGGAGTGGAGTAGGGCCAAAATTGGCTGATAATCCTAGTAAAAAAGAGGAACCACACAAAAAGATAAAAGGGGACAGTAAATCTGTCCTGCACACCCGTGTGAGCACTAGATGGAATGTATGGCCTGAAGGACTGTATAAGTGGAGAAATGAATAATTCCTTGCGTAGGGTGAGGTAGATTCATGGAGAACAATCCATATCTAGTGTAGATATCCTTTGATCTAGGGTTGAGCTCACTAGCCCAACACTTCTACCTATCCATTGCCTTAGTATCCTGATAAGCCCAACTATTAGTTGGTTTGACTAGGTCTTGATGTGTGTTGGTTGTGTGTAAGCCTGTTTTTCCCTAGTCCATTGTGTAAATCATTCCCATCTCGGGGGTAGCAGTGTGTGGAGAGATTAATGAACACACTAGCATATGGTTGGATGGAACATTGTAGCAACATAGCTAGTTCCGGGACAGCTTAATCATCAAGATAAGTGTCTCTGTTACTCTGTTTATGCAATGTAGTTTCTTATGAATGACTATAATTGTTGTGTAGAATGATTATGAATATGATGAATTACTATGTTCATGTTGAATTCTTGTTGATGATAAAGTAGAGGTTTACTTGTGTATGAATGACCTTGTAATTACTTATTTATGCCTTGTGTGTTTTCTACATTTTTACTTATGCATTTGCGTGTATGTTCAATGCATTTTTCTTAAGTCCTTGGAGGCTAGAAAATCCTAGTTAAAGAGGTCATAATGCATCTAAATCAATGCTTCTGCCCCTTGGAATCCCTCTGTGGAAGGTGGAAACCAGAAAACAAAAAGTTGGAGAAGGAAGATTATGGTGTTTCCACACCCCAAGATCTGTAACAAAGGTAGAATGAGGGAGTTAGAGTTTTTTTACTCTCATTATCTACCTGTGGAAGATAGAAGGCAAAAGGTGTGAAACCAGAAAAATGTTAAGATAAGGAGTTGAGTTTTCGAGTTTCGAGGTGTAGAAGGCGGAAGGCGAAAAGGCCATTGTACGTTCCATCACATATTTGAGTTTCCGATTTCCAAGTTTCGAGGTGTGGAAGGAAGAAAGCGTAAGTGTGGAGGGAAAAAAGAAGAAAGGTCATTGGATGTTCCATCACACATTTGAGTTTCTGATTTTTGAGTTCTGAGGTGTGGAAGTGCGGAAGGAGGAAGGCAGAAATGTTGTTGAATGTTCCTTCGCACATTTGAGTTTTCGATTTCTGAGTTCTGAGGCACAGAAGGAAAAAAGATAAAGTGTGAAAGGTGAAAGGAGGAAAGGTCGATGGATGTTCCACCACACATTTGGGATTTTCGATTTCCAAGTTCTGAAGTGCAGAAGGAAAGAAGCGAAACTGAGGAAGGTGGAAGGAAGAAGAGTGTTTATATGTTCCTGTCACACATTATGTTTCCAATTTCTGACTTTTGAGGTGGGAAGGGAAAAAAGGGGCATGTGAAACGCAGTCTGTGGAAAAACAGGTCCAGTGCAAAAATGTTCATTTAGGTCACAGAAGGGATTTGTCAAGGGTGCAACAACTGTTAGAGAAATGTACATGGGTTCTTAAGACAGAGAATGAAGGTGGTAGAGTGAGTTAATGTCCATGCCCAGTGTTTGAAAAGAGAACACGTGTTCTTGAAGCAAAAAAAATAGTTTATCTGCATTATGGGGTATGGGGACATGACATTATGGTATCAGAGAAAAGGTTGCAACATTACGGCCTAAATGGGACAAGTTGAACAGTTAAAATGGAAAATGACATCTAGGTTTTGGTTTAATAGAGATTTTTATTGTAGCATTGGTATAAATGTGCCAAGACAATTAGTTGCAGAAAGAAAACTACAATGAGAAAGAGTGTTAGTTAGCAGAATTGCTAAACTTAGCAAATCCAACGAAATGCACCTAGACCATATATCTAGATTCTACCATGATCTTGACCATTCATTTCTGCAATAAGCAGTTGATTCATAGTGGAGATTGAAAAGTTTTCTTTAGTCCAACCAAGAAGGTCAAAGAAGATCAACTCCAAGAAGATTAATAGCATGGATGATGCGCATGATCCCTGTAGACATGGGGAAGATGCTATGGTGGAAAATCCAAGATATCCACAAGAAAACAGAAATCCAATGCAATGCTAGAGATGTGGAGGACCCCATTTATGCTAGAGTTGTCCACATGGGGAAGGGTACATATGTCCAGTTTACAATATCCACAAAAAATGAAACTGAAGCTGATGGGAAGAGGAAACAAGATATTTCCTGAGATACTGCAGCTACCATAAGAAGCTTGAGGGTAAAGTTGCATGGTTTCAAAAAAGAAAATAAAAGGATGATCAAGGCACTGGTAGAGAAAAGCAAATTCACTAGAGTCATGCTACAGACTTTGGCAGGCCTCCAAATCTATATAAACTTTGGGAATCAGTTAACAAATACAAAAGGGAGTAGGAGAAATTCCCACAAGAAGAATGAGAAGCTTAACCCAAGGAAGAAAGGTTTTAAGCCTTCTCACCTCTTGAACCAGCAAATGAATCCATCACAAGGTGTGATTGAGCCAGCCAAAGTGATGAGGGAAAATCCAAGGAAACCAATCAAATGTTGGGGATGTGGAGGAACCCATCTACACAGGAATTGTCCACTTGAAAATGGGAATGAAGGTCGATTCCACAACACCCAAGAAGCTGAAATTGTGGATTAGGAAGCAGAGGCAATTCCTAAAATTTGTGCAGTGTTAGAAGACCACCAAGTAGTTCATGAATCAACTTTGATGGAAGTTGAGGGTGAGATTGCTGAACAAACTGTTTCTATTTTGATTGACCCTGGATCCAATCATGGCTACATCACCCCTGGAGTTGTTGAGATGTGCAGTTTGAAGAAGTCAAAGCATAGAAAATCATGGTTAGTCCAATTAGCCACTGGAACCAAGAAGAAGTTCAGTGAGGTGGTAAGGAAATGTCCATTGGTCATGGATGGGTTACTAATTTGTGCAGATCTGAATACGCTTCCACTTGGGTCCTATCATATACTCATTGGAATGGATTGGTTGGAAGCACATAGAGCAAAGATTGATTGTTACAACAAGACTTTTGAGTTCTTAGATGAAGAAGAGAAACTAAAGGTGGTGAAAGGAATTCCAAAAGTGATCTATGGAAGACAGTATTTGACAATACAGTTGAAGGAGTTACATGGGAAAGGTTGCATAAGGTATGCATCTCATGTTTTGTAGGAAGCATAGAATGATACTCATAGGTTGAAGGGCCTTCATGTGTTGCAGGAATTCAGGTATGTTTTTCCTGATGAAATTCTAGGGCTTCCCCGAAAGGGGTACATTAATTTTACCTTTGAACTTGTGCCTGGAGCACCACCGATGACCCCGAGACCCTACAGGATGAGCATACTAGAAATTCCAGAGCTGAAGATGCAGCTGTAGGAGTTGTTGGAAAATAAGTACATCAATCCAAGTGCATCTCCTTGGGGAGTACTGGCTATGTTTTTGAAAAAGAAAGATGGTACACTCTTGTTGTGTATTGATCACAAAGAACTGAGAAAAGTCACTAAGAAGAACAAGTATCCTTTGCATAGAATTGATGACCCTTTTTGTTAACCCAAAATATCCCTCGATTAGCTCTACATGACCTACACTACACAAAGACATCTATTTCATTACCCTCATTGACCCCCACACCCTTGTAAAGGCTCAAAAATACAAAAAAGGGCTTAAAAACCCACAAACGAGCCTAAATGGCTCTCAAAGGGGCTAAAACCTCCAAAAAATGGCTAAAACCCTAAAAGGAGCTTAAAACCCCTAAAGGAGCTAAAGAATGACCAAAAAGGGCTTAAAGTCCAAAAAAGGGGCTAAAGCCTTGACTAAGGGCTTAAAACCCTAAAAAATCAAGAAAACACTATAAATACAAAGGTGGGGGTCACTCTCAAAACACTCCCCATTTTCCTACCATTACTCTGCTCGTGTGAGTACCTTGAGACCCATCTCTCTCAAGCCATTCACCCTCCCTGCTCCACTTGATCCATTTGCTCCATTAGCCAATCCCCATTCCATTACAAGGTAGCACCTTGAGCTAGGGCATGGCGACCCATATTCCAGCAAGAGAATAGGTAGAATGGTGTCAATGCTTTCTTATTGTTTAATCTATTTTCTTATAGCTTGTTTCTTGCTAACATTTTCATTGCAGTGTGTTGGAAGATCAAGTCGGTAAGCCGATTGGAACGATAGCCGACTTAGTCGATTAGCCGACTAATTAGAGATTAGGTTCGCCACATAAGGTCGTGTCAGTTGACCAAACTGAAAGGTGGTTATTTGTAACTATTTTGTAATTCATATATATTAGGTTGTTGAGCCAGATGAGAACTAGGTTTAGTTCTCTATATTGTATGGACCCTTTCATTATAATATAATATGTTATTCTACCTACTTGTTCTTATCTCTTGTTTATGTTGTGTATGTATGCTTTTAATGTGTATTATTGGTAACCCTATGTGATCAGTGAGATTACAACATTGGTTCCATTGCCAGTAGTACATGTCTGAGATGTATACAAGCAGATGATATCAGAATTGGAGATTAAGGATTGGTGGGATCGTAAAGTAGCAAACTACTTGCAGAATTACGCACGAAGAAACAAATTAACAACTGCTCAAGAAAAAGAAATGTTCTTTACTAAAACCCATGAGAAGTTCATAGAATCATTACCCCAGCTCTTGAAAAAAATTATGGGTGAAAAACCCAGAAGCAACTGAAGACCAACAGCTGCTAGAAAAACTGATTCGAGGGGGAAGGACAAACCTATTGGAGTGGTTTGAAAAGATCATCGATGAATTCTGTGAGGAACAAGCTATAGAAGAAAGAACTTCGATGGAAACCATTCAGAAGAAATTCTATACATACCTTACTGAGCAATTCTTGTGTTCCTTACCAACCTTGTTGTTTAAGTTCCTGATAGAGAAAGGAGTGGGTCATATCGTTGAACCTCTTCCATCACTACATGGACCGCCATCAAACCCTAATTGGGCTGAAAAACAAAAGAAGTGGGAGAAATTCATTGCTGAAAGGGAGTGGGAATACTTCCTAAGCAATTAAACATAACTATCCAGGATTTCTAAAGCATTGGGTTGGCTATGGGGGGTATCTGGTCGTATGTCGAGGTAAAGTGGAGAGGATTCTAGTTGACTAAAGAAATACCATTCACCAATGATGAGATGTCGGCCTAAGAATGAAATCGAAAGGACAGTGTCACATAAAGGTACGGTGGACTTACAGAAATAAGAGAAAGAGCTATAGCACTGCAAAGAGTAATGAGTACTAGGGTGACAAACCAAGAGAGAAATCTGCCAAAGTCAGGTCATGACCGACAAGAAGAAGGCGTGGAAGAAGAAGTGTCCCCTATGGAAGAGGATTTGTTGATAGAGCAACGAGAAGCTCTCCAAATAGAAATTCCATAGGAGGTAAGACCTCTATCTCCAATGAATCTGAGTACTAGGATACAAGCCATTGTCGAAGAGAACCTCAGACTAAGAGCTGGTGATTATGGTATAGGGAGCCAACTAGATGATGAGAAAAATGATGATAATCATCTATTTATTTGTAAACCAGAAGAAGGAAATTGGGTCACGCTTCAAGCGTTACCCTCCAACCAAACTATCTACTTACTTTACCTGACACATGAAGGAGCACCCCCCTACCAAATACAGCTTTGGAGAATGCATACAATTTAAATCTGCAGACAAATAATTGCTGTTGGACATTGATAGGAGAATTCGACCCTGACCGACTACTTGGCAGAGAAGAAAGGTCAACTAAGACAACAGACAAAGATGAGAGTTCTATCGACAATAGTTCTACACAAAGGAATAAACAAAACATACCACTACCCCGATCACCACTTCCTGAAGAAGACAGTGATAGTGACTCCGACATGGGTCATGGGTTAGCACACATCCCTCTATATGAGCGCGACCAGGATCCCAGATGAGATTGGTTCATCCATGAATCGACATAGGAGGAAAACCAAGTCACATATGAGGATAGACAGATGGCATAGTTCGCTCGTTCCTTAAGGAAAAGAGCATTAACATGGTATATGACCTTTTCTGAAAGAACCCCCAGAGCAACTAAAGTAGAAGTCAAAGAACATTTTTTGTCGTTATTTAAAAATCTAGATGCAAAACATCTGACAGCTAAGAAATTGAAGAAAACATCACAAAAGTCAGGAGAAACTGTTCGCGATTATGAAAAACACTGGAAATACCTTCTCAGCCAATTGGATTATGTCATTGATGAGCAACTATTAATCCAGTGGTTTCTTGCAGGTCTGTCACAAAAAATTCATCGACACATAAGCTTGGAGACATTTAAAACTTATGAAGATGTGCTTACTAAATCTCTATAAGTAGAAATGGATGAAGATATTCTAGCATACCCCACAGATCATAGACTGGAGTAATGGCTTGAGATCATGCATAAATCATTAAAAGAACTAAACCTTAAGAGTCGGGATATTTGGTGCATGAAATGCTCAATGGTCGGACATTCAAAAGACAACTGTCGATAGGATATAACTGACAGTACATTCGATTTGTGCAAACAAAGTGTTTTTGTGACATTTTCCAAGACCATGGTGATCACATGACAAAAGATCGCTCGTTTAACATGAAAAACGACAAAGCATCTTGGTGTGCTATCTGCGAAACAAAGAATCATGCCACAGCTGACTTCCATCTAAACCTTAAAAACCGTCAGAACTATCACGCAGTATACCAGACTAACGCAGTCACACAAAACAATGAGCAATGAAACAATGCGCAAAATGACCAAAATAATCAAAGGTACGAAGCTCTTCGATACGAGCGTCGTTTCGACAACCGACATGGAGGATATGGAAGTTGAGGTCAATTCTCTGGGAATCATGACAACCGAACACATTGGCCCATTTAATGTTTCACATGTTACAAGGAAGGACATCAATATGTAGACTATCCATACAAGGACAGAACGGACCTAAAATTCTGTACTAGTTGTGGAGTAGAGGATCAATCATTAGAGAATTTCCCTACTATGCTTGAAAAAATAAATAAGAAGAAAAATGTTAATGCCTTGTCATGTGTGGAAAAACATGATATAATTAATACAAATAATATGCATATATTAACCCAACAAGGGACAAAAATTGGGAATGATAACCCACGAATAAGCAAAATAAAAGAAAAGAATGTTTATCTTGACCCGGTAAAAGAAAAACAAATATATAAAGCTGCAACAAATGTATTTAAAGAATTTTCCTGACCAGAAGAAGTTGATGACAACCAACATAACATAGTAAAAGAGTTCATACACTTAGTACAAAAAGATAAAACAGTATCTGAATTCATCGAATTGTTGTATAAAATAAAACACGAAAACAACACTGAAAAACAAACAAAGAGTATCTGTAGTCTAAACCAAAAAGATAAAAGTGATGCCGACCCACTTGTCGACCTGGAAGTTGAAGGATACCATGTCCAACAAGTCATTCTCGACTTCGGATCACAGGTAAATATTATGACTCGAGATACTTGGGAACAATTGGGTAGACCTCGACTATGCGAATCAGGAATATACCTAAAATTAGTCAACCAAGGCCTAATTGAACCTATCAGAGTATTGAAAAATGTTGACACAACAATAAAAGGAATATTGACCAAAGTCAACTTTGTAATTATTGACCCTAAGCAAGGATCTAGGTCCTTCCCAGTGTTAGTAGGTTGACCTTGGGGAACAAAAATGAAAGCATCGATATCCTTAGACAAAGATAGAATAAAACTAAAAGGAAATGGACAAAAGGTCATTGTACCTATTCATCCATCCCAAGGAGAGCCTTGGACAGAACCTATTGATGAAGAAGTTGACATCCGACAGCTATATAAGATACCGAATAATGAATATTACACAGAACCCAATGTCTACGGAGAACTTCACTTAGGTAATCAAGATTCAATAGGATATAATTTAGACACAGAATTATATGATTGGGAAGTTGAGAACTATGAAACACAAGCAAGAGGTGCCTGGATTGTTCAAAAAGTGCAGAAAAAACCACTCCGACAGTGCTTCTTGGTGTCCACCATACCAAAAATATTTGAAACGAAAACTAGGGAATATCCTACCTTAAAACTAGTAAATATAAATAATACACAAATACGAAGGTATAAAGAAAGATAATCATCAGTCATGCATATAGAACAAGTATCCAGAAACATTGGCAAACATGGACAACTACAAAGCTTAGTGGAAACTTTTACAGGCCAGGCTGCTAGATGGTGGGATACCCATCAATCAAGACTACAGACTTGGACAACAACTTCAACTTTCTTCATAGAAATATTTGGAGGAAAAAAATTAACCAATCAAGACCAAATACCTATGTTCATCGGAGGACAAGATCTAGAAGACCACATAAGAACATGTGAAAAAGAATGGAAAAGACTTGGGTATAAAGATGAACATACATGGCCACACCTATTTCCATCAACACTCTCTGACTTACCAAAAAAATGGTACAAAATGGAAGAAGCCCAAGGTGAAGAATTCCTATGGCATGAACTCAAAGAGAATTTATTTCAATATTTCCACTTTGTACCGCAAAATGAGAATTTGGTCGAAACAACAAAACAAATCAAAGCATTTGTACAACCAACAAAAAACAAAACCCTAAAAGGAAACAGACTGACAATAAACTGTAACAACATATAAACCAGGAAAATACTATAGTCCACAAGACTATAGATGGAAAATGAAAACCCAGAAGGGAAAATATTTAGATGGAAACCAAACCACGATGAAACAACAAAACCAATACACGCAGTACTCAAAGTTGAGACATCCGACAAGGAGGATAACGACTGAATGATTGCAGTAGATTTCCCTGCCACATTTTCATAGTTTAAGGAAGGGAGTCAACCAATCAATGAATCCAAAGAACTGGAATGGCTAGATGCCAAAGTCAAAACTAGAGAATTCGACATCTCAAGTGATGACCGACAAAAAATGGCAAAAATTGGAGACTACTGGAGTGAAGAGAAAACAACAAAAATAGTGAACTTATTAAAAGAATTCCATGATGTATTTTCTAGAGATTATAAATATCTCAAAGGTTTAGTCCATGAAATGGGTGAAATGAAAATCGACACTAAACCTGATGTTTGGCCTGTGAAGAAAATACCATATAAGCTAGCTCATAAATATAAAGAGATAGTCAAGAAGGATATTGATAACATGCTTACAACAGGTATTATCTACCCTATTGACCAATCAGAATGGGAAATTCCAATGGTTGTTCAACTAAAGAAACATGATCCAACAAAGCTAAGAATTTGTGTCAATTTCAGAGAGTTAAATAAAGTTACATTAACAGGCCCATTTCCAACACCTTATGCAGATGAAATCTTAAATGAGGTCGCAGGCCATGAATGCTACTTGTTTACAGATGGATTCTTAGGTTATAACCAAGTACCAATAGCCAAAGAAGATCAAAAAAAGAAAATATTTGTATGTGAATTTGGTTCATTTTCTTACAGGGTTATTCCTTTTGGACTAAAAAATGCACCTGCAGTATTTTCCAGATTTGTGGTCAAAATATTCCATGAATATATTTACATAACAATGGAAGTATACTTTGATGATTGGACAATATACTCTATGTTAAAAGATCACTGTAAATGGCTAAGGCTTATGTTGGAATGATGTCAACAGATCCAGTTATCCTTGAACATCAAGAAGTGTATATTTCTGACCCCCATAGGGATATTATTAGGACACATTGTCTGTAAAGAAGGTACTAAGGTCGAATTTGCAAAAATAAAAGTTATCCTCGACTTAAAACCACCAATGAACCCAAAACAAGTCAGGGTATTACTCGGTCATACATGATACTACAGAAAATTCATAAGATATTATTCAGACATGACCTACCCATTGGAAGAACTACTAAGAGAAGATAAAGATTTCGACTGGACAGAGGAATGCAACATATCATTTGAAAAAATAAAAAGAAAGCTAGTCGAGGCACCCATCCTAAGGTTTCCAAACCGGTGGACCAAATTTATATGTACACATAGATGCATCAGGCCTGGAAATAGGAGCAATCCTAACTCAGCCAGGAGATGATGGAATGGACTACCCTATAGTTTAAATTAGAAGAAAACTAAATAAAGCTAAAAGAAACTATTCGACAATAGAAGAGAAGCATTAGGAATGGTCTCCACACTACAAAAATATCGACATTACCTACTAGGTAATCCATTTATCTTTTACACCGACCAGCAAGCACTAAAATACCTCGTAAATAAGCCTCTACATCATGGAAGAAGTTGTCCATGGCTACTTCTATTCCAAGAATTTGAATTCAAAGTTGTCGTCAGACCAGGTAAGTTAAATGTCAGTCCCGACCATTTCTCTCGAATCGACACATGAGAGGAAACGACAAGAGTCAAAGATGACTTACCGGATGCACATGTATTTTGAATAGAAGCAGTCCCAGTAGAATTGGAGGAAATAGCTCAGTTCTTAGAAAATGGGCAAGAACTAGAAGGCATGAATACAAAGAGGAAACAAATATTAGCCATGAAAGCTGCACCATATAGCCTCATAAATGGATTCCTATATAAAATGGGCTTGGACAACATCCTCAGAAGGTGTGTACTGGAACATGAAAGAAATAAAATTATGCATGAAGCACATTACGGACCTGCCGGAGGACATTTCCAGGCATACACAACTACAAATAAAATCCAACAATTAGGGTTGTGTTGGTCGACACTTCATAAAGACTGCAAACATTTTGTAAGCCAATGTGACAAATGTCAACGTCTAGGTCAACCCCTGCCTAGTACAGAAATGACCCTGATATCGGTAAACCCAAGTTTGACATTTGAAATTTGGGCCATCAACTTCATAGGACCATTTCCCATACCAACAAAAAGAACAGGTGCAAGGTACATAATAACTGTAGTTGAGTACGTAACCAAATGGGCAGAGGCAGAACCAGTAGACACATGTTCCAGCGAGATAGCTACTAAGTTTATTTATGAGAATATCATTACCAGATTTGGATGTCCAATAACTCTAATCAGTGATCAGGGAACACACTTTATTAATAAAACTATTAAAACACTAATAGATCAGTTCCAAATCAATCATCGTTGGAGTACATCTTCCCACCCTCAGTCGAATGGAGCAATTAAATCATTTGACAAAACATTAACAAAAGGATTAACAAAAATATGTAAACATATAATGACCATAACGGTTAAACAAAATCTATAAAAATATGAAAATCGAAAAAGCAAAATAGGATCGAAATACATAAAGAAGTATGACAGGGACTCACCACTATGACAACCGACATCATGCCCATCAACATAACACCACCGACTGATCACATGATCGACATCGACCAATTACCTAGAAATTCCCATCACGCCTTCATGGCTATGAGTGAAAAAATAAAATCACCATTAACGCAAACTCAAGTGTTCATGCTGGACCATCACGTCCACCATTTATACATCCATCGACAAAAATGTCAAACGCATCAACTATAAATACTGAACCGCCAAAGGATCACTTACATCATTTCAAACAGAGAGAGCAACTTAGCAACCAGACGACTGAAAGCCAAGAATACCGAATTAAAGTCGACCAACAGACTAACAAGATGGCACCAAAACAAACCAGAGCTATAGCCAAGGCTAAAGAACTACAGACCGCAAAAACACCATTGATGAGGAGACTCAAAAACATCAAGAATGCTAAGGTTCAGTAGGGCTCATGGGAGAAACTATGGGCCGAGATTAAAGAGTGGGACTATGTCGACAAAAATCCTACACAAGCTACAGAGAAAATAAATCACAGTACTATTATGAATTACATAAACGCACTGCTCATGGCCAGTTTTGGAGGCACAAAGGAAGCAATGGTAAAATTTATCATAAGCCGGTACCACAACGGTAGATTTTACTTCGACAGACCAGTCAAAATCTTCGAAGAAGTAATCTACAAATTGACTGGATTATGGGTGTGTGCAAGAAGTTGAGGGACCTTTTAGATGTAATGGTGGAGTGAAGTCAATCACTCTTGATCCAAAAAAAAAAAATCATCCCAAGCAACATCGAACCTGCCAAGCCTAGTCCCAAGGCTGGCAATAGTCATGCCAACTAGGATAGTAAGAAAAATCGCGCCTCCGTTTTAGTCAAGAGAATCGTGTGCACGATTTCCTTCACTAAAACAGAGGTGCGATTTCCTTCACTAAAACGGAGGCATGATTTCGAAATCGTGTTTTTTTTTTAAATCGGCCGAGGCCATCTTTTTCTCATAACCACGCGGCTATTGGACGAACGAGGACGAAATCTCGACTATGCATACGCGATTTTGGGTGTGCTTGAGCCCTCCATCTCCACCTTTGGATAAACCTCCCCTTTGTGAGGTATTTTCTTCATTTTTTTTCATTTTCTTCATCAATTTATTTGCCTTAGATTGAAAAATTAAACCATATTAAATTAAATTATGGCCAATTGAAACAAAAACCCGATGTAATTGGCCAATTGAAACCAATTCCTCAATTTAATGATAAAAATGAAATAATTTTGATTATTTAACAAAATTCCCATGCCCAATGGAAACCAAAACCCCAATTAACTCAAAAAAAAAATGAATATATTGGGATTTTTTCTTTGTCATGTTTTTTTTTTTACATTTTGTACACTCTAATGTTGAGTCTTTAAGTCGTGTATTTTATAGAGTTGGTTGTGATTTGATCCAAACCATCCCATTGTATCTATGATAACAATTATTTATGTAGGAATTGACAAGTGGCCTCATCTAAAGGAATTACCCTTCCTTCCTCATAGGAATATAGTCACCCTCATTAACAATAGCTACCATAACCATTTAATATCACCCTCATCAAAATGATAATAAGCTTAATTATTAATAAATGGCTTAGAAATTGATTACCAACTTCATTCAACAATAGCCACTCTCATTAACAATAAATAGCTTATGAATAGACTAACACTCTAACAACGTGATCCATAACTAGAATAGAGGCTAACTACTAGTCTCATCCATATTACAATTCCCGTCATTAACAATAATTAAAACATGAAATAAGAATCCTCACAAGGATCCTTGTGAATCCATACCAAAATCCACAAATAAACACCTTATAATTTCGATAAAACTTCTCGAAGTTGCTCTTCCAAGAAAATCAATAAACACCTTATAGTTTTGATGAAACTTCCCAATCCAAGTGTCGAAATAAGGTATAGTTCAGCTTCCCATGCTTTTAACAAATATTTCGTCTTGAACGAAGGGTTCTTTTTGGTTAAGGTCAAGACAACAAAGTTCAACAATAGACTCTATGAACATGAAGATACATAGGTAGGTTGATGTATTTGATTAAACATGCCAATCACATACTATATCATACATGATATTTAATCCAGTGGAACCCTTGCAACCATAGAATCCATAAAGTTTTGCTAAATAGCCTTTGGAGTCCAAAAAACATCACACTACAACAAATAATTACATATCTAACAAAATCGTTGCCTATACTGGTATTTTATTCATCAACAACATATTATGCCACCTATTCTTTACTGTAAAATTCAAGATCAATCTTTAAATTTACATGATAGATTTAGTTTATATGTCAATAGTTATACAGTTTTCAGTTCTTAGATATGTCATTATATCATGTGTTTATATTTCTAATGATATTTTATTTGTATTTATTATTGCAGTGGCTACTATGGATCGTAACAATGTGGAGATACTAAGGTTCATTGGTCATTTGAGATAGATTGGGTCAGCTTGGAGGGGTGGAGATGAGCTCCGTCGCTCCCTGTTAGATTCATTGTTATCTATTGTTGATACGATCGCAAGATCGAATGATGCATTGTATAGCATCGCATCTTACAAGGAGAGAAAAAGGCAACAATATGCTGATGGCTTGAGTTACAATGAGGTAAAAAAACTGAAAATAACAAAACAAGCCATCTATTCATTATTTAGACTACCTGGGACGGATAACATCCCGGAGATCAGCAGGCCACATATTTCTATTGAGTGGTGCACTTTTCCACCCATCAGATACAACTGGATAGGTAGGTGGTACATGGTTTTTGACATTCCCCCTCACAATAATAGGGAAGTACCGATGTACTTCCTCCAAAAATTGTATGCAGAGTTTGTGATGGGGAAACATGTCAACTATTTTGACATGTTGGGATTCCAGGGAGTTGGTAGGGGAATACCCCAACACTGACCCCATGCTAGGCATAGAGATTCCAATCCACAGATACCTGCACCCCATTCCCAGCTACCGAGGGAAGACATCCCTCCTACACATGACATGGTTGCCCAGACACAGGATGCATTTTTTACTCTAGCTGAGATGGTCTCTCGACACACGACCACTATTGACCAGAGAGCGCCCTCTTCCTCTGCTGGTGTACAACCACCAGCTTCTGGTGGTGGAGGGACATCTGTTGGTGGGGATAGACCGACATCCCATGTGCCTCAGAGCGAGCCGCACGTCTGCACATCATGTGGGGGACCCTGTTATGGTCCTGGACCAAGACATGGTACCAGTACGATGACTGGTGGTCAGGTAAGGACTTTGTTTTAAAACTCTGTTATTGAACTCAATTTTTAATTGTTCCATACTATATCTAACATATTAAAAGATTCGTAATATATATGCAATATTTACTCTTGCAGGAGTTTGATGCCTCTCACGGGGGTGGTACTGCACCCAGTGTGGTTGTACCCAAGGCCCAGAAAACCACAGTTGAGGTGATATTTAAACACTTGTCATTTTGTTATTACATGTATAATTTTGTTAATGCATGTGTTAGTCTTGATTAATTTATTAAAATGTCTAATATTTACAATTTTTGAAGTTGTAGGAACCCCACTTGGAACATGATGTTGAAGACATTGATATCAACGACATAGTCCAAGGTGGAATTTATGACTACTTGAAGAATGTAAGTACATGGGTTATGATTGAATCTTGTTCGAATTATTTAAATTTCTTGCTGTACACTCCTTTATAGATCGCTAATATTTATAATTTGTAAACTTGCAAATGCTATTAGCATCTGAAGAGGGGCAAGAAATTGATGGAAGCGATCACTCCCATGGTGGAGATATGTCCCACGAAGGGGTAAGTATATTACAACATGTTAGTTTTTTAGTACATATTATTCCATCCATTCAAATCCATGTCTAACTATGGTAACACTTTATGAATGCAGACGTCATCACAGATCCCTGCACTACCTCTTTGTTATGGATCTCCCCGTATTCCAAACATAGATAAGGGCGTTGTTTACACTAGATGAGGTCCCTCTTCCTTGAACAAAGCGGCTGTGCATGAGGATCAACCTACTCAACCCACGGTAATGTACACACTTCCAATGGCAGTTGTTGGTTAGCTATGTATTCACTTCACAAGTGGTTTTTCTTAATGTTATTTTTGCATGTTTACAGCATCAGGATGTAGAGTCATCCATGCTAGACCTTAGTGGGATTATTGATTCCACTGTCAATGCCGCATCTACAATAGGGATAAGTCACAGTGAGGTACATCTACTTAAATATTTGTAATTGTACATTTCATTTGTATTGTTTCTGGACATGCACGATGTCTAACTATTTAATCATTTGGTGAATGTAGCCACACCCTGGTCCATTAGTGCATGCAACTGAGGTTGATGTTCAACCTACGGCTCCTCTTACTACTGAAGAGCACCAGTCTCATCCCCTAGAAATGGTTTTTTCGGTGAGATGTTCATTTATTACATAATCGATTAATACTTTCTCATTCATGTACATGTTGATAATTCTTGAGATAATTGATTTTTTTTTAATTTGCAGAGAAGCATGGCAACGAGGCTCACTACAAGGTCGAGTACAACAGAGGCACCTACACCCTCAACACCATAGGCACCTATACCCCCGACGGATGCAGTGAGTCTTTGTTTTATTTACTATTGATTCATATTTTAAATTTTCAAACTTTGTTATTGATGGACAGTACTAGCTCAGTTACCTGATCAAGAAATATTGTCATTGATTTGCAGTCACCAGAGATGCACAGTGGTCGTAGATAGAGCCAAAGAGCATCAGGGTCTAGGAAAAAGAAGAGAAAGTTAGAATTTTGATGTGTTAGTCCAGGACAAATATGTATTTTTATGTACAGTCCAGAGTTAGAGTATAGGGGCACGGTCCAGGACAGATGTACTTTTTTTTGCACATGTACATCAAATATGTTTTTGATACATGTACAATGACAGGCCATAGATCTAGGCCTTATATTTTTGTATTATAACTTTAATGGTATAAAAAATATTT
>LPNX010816992.1:50000-115000 GCA_001517045.1 Pseudotsuga menziesii | reverse complement strand
TGACGTACCATTTTCGAGGTTTGATCTCTTAGATAATTAAAAAAAAATTTAAAAATATTATTTTTATTATTGGAAAAATAGTCGTGCACTAGTCCTATATGTTCTCTATATGTATACCAATTTTCGTAAGTTTATTCTATCATTTAGACACTCAGACGCTACACCCACAAAAACATATACCTTATAATTTGTTCGAAAAATAAAAAGTGCCCGTTAAAATTTATCTAACTTTAGATAGTTAACAACATTTTCAATAGAAAAAAAATATATATTTGGAAAGTTCATTCAATTTCCTACATTTCTTGTTTTTTACTGATAGCAAGATTCATTGTGTAAGTGTCTCAAAATATCCATGCAAGTGGATGGATGCCTATTTTTTTAGTTTTGTATTGCATCTAATGCGCCAAAAGAGACCCTCAACTTCTTGCACACACCCTTATCAAACCAAGGTGATCCAGTACCAATTGGAATAAAAGAAGGGCTGGTAGAGGAACTAACTGGATTGCCATCAGGAAAGAATTCCAAAGGGCTAATGATTAGCCAAATACAAGTGCAAATGCCACAAATTGTAGCTAAAATCATAGACACTGGGCTTACATCGACAGGTCAAGGAAGCGACCTCAAACTAGATATGTTGGAGGCAGTAGATACCATTGTCGACACAGAAAAAATATATAGTATGTCGTCGACATGCTCAAAGGCATCTATGAAAAATGCTAGGAGTCGAGAGGTATTATAAGTTTCCCATCCCTTATGATATGGATAGTCATGTACTCCTTGTGCCCTGTCGGGGACAAACAATTTCAAGAACCCACAAAATTCCATATGTGAAGATTCAAACCATTTTCGCAAAATGGAACAATGAAGGAACTAGAAAAAGGAAAAATGTTGTTAAATAACTGGTTCCAACAGCTGAAAGTCCATACGACCAGATGGAGGGTGCCTCAAAACATCTGACGAAGTCTGCCCAAAACTGCCCACATCCAGTTAGAACTCGACCATACTGTGGTGTGGTACATGTAGGGCGCCAAGGAAAAGGAAAAGACTCTCGACTACTACCCAACAGTCGAAGAAATCTTTTGGGAGTTAACTCAATAGTCGGGTACAAAATTGTCAATAGCAGCAAAGGAAAAAGAGATAGACCTATTGATAGAAGAAGCACTAATAGACGAAGAGGAATAAGAAGATTATGAGCTCAAGTTATACATCAGCACATTTGTGTTGGAGGAGACACCGGCAGAAGACATCGGTCGACTGCAAATTATAATCGAACCACCAACAGCACAAAGGGAAGAGACACAAACAGAACAACAGGTAACCAATCTAGCTAAAGAAAGCCTCATCTTGACTCAATACCAAGGGGTAGAGATAGATACCGAAAACCTTGAGTATGCTGTCACCGAAGAAAACATACGCAAATTATCGAAGGAGATAGAAACCTCAAGGAAAAGAAAAAGAACTCAGGAACAGGAGCACGACAAGGGTAAGTGCAAACTTATCATTGTAGAGTCCTCAAAAGATGAAGAAGAACTAGCAGCTACGGCCTATGACATTATAGAAGATGCTACAGCAAACAATGTTTCGGTTGAAACCCAGTTCTAGAGATTCGTCGAAGCAAGGGCACAACAAGGTCGACCAAAGAAGGTGAAAAGCACAAACACCTCGACGACCGAAAATGGTGTCGATCTCGTATCTACACCTCCACCCCCATATTTGACCAAAATAATACAAGAATCATTACCAGCACCTCCTTCCATAAGCCCAATCAACATATGCAAGAATGCTATGCTGAAAACCTTGAAGGAGATGTTCGACCGAGACAGAGACTTCCAGATATATATTGAAAAAATGCTTGAGCTACTCACCTCAGTATAAAAGATCACCACCAAATTCCCTTTGTTCGAAGCTGGTGGATCTAGACTACCTGCTCCTCAACCTGGCCAAGTACCCCAAAGGTTGAGGACTATGGCAGTCATAATTTTGACATTCCAAAGAAACCTTGACAACCAAGCTGAAGTTTTCGCATGTCGGACTACATCCCTCATTACGACCGATCCCAAACCCAACCCACCAGCCAATGAACCAACAGGAGATGAGGAAGGAGAGAACATGGATGAAATAAATTGAGAAATCAACGAACTATTCTCTGACATTAAGGAAAATTCACCCCCACAAATCTACAACCCATCACCCGACCCTATCTCCACCAACCCAATCACACCCGACCATTCACCAACGCCATCACCACTGCCCCTCAACCCAGAATCTGTAATCCCACCAGCTACACCTGAACCACATCCATCGCAACCATTAGCACCAACAACATCCTCATCTGGACCCTCGGTGCACAACCAACTAGATACACAACCAGCTACAACAATCATCCAACTGACCTAACCAGAAATACCTTCAACCACTACTATCCAACAACCAGACAACCTAATTCTGACTCTTGCAGGCACACAGGTGCCAAAGCAAGTAGAGCAACAAAATCACAAAAGAAAGAAAGACAAAAAGAAGAAGGACCATCAAATCCCAACGACAATGGTCCACATCAGTCAACTTGGGTCGACCACTACAATTGATGCAACCAAGCTGAAGGATGGAGAATTAGGGAAAATATTGGAAACACTAGGAATCGAAGCAAAAACAAGGAGCTAGAATAGATGTAAGGAGCTCGACGATAACGAAAAAGAACAAGTCAAGTTCCTTAACAAATGCAGAAACCTTGTGCAATATATGATACTAGGCTAACAGAGGTCGACACCGACAAGCCACTAGAAAAAGATTATCAGTTGTTTGAGAGTGTGGTGTTGGTGCTACAAGCACAAATACGGGACACACGAGAAGGGCAGAAACAAGAAATGGCTCAACTATTGATGCAGTAGCACATAACTTTTTCAGAAGCATACAAGGTACTGCAAGATCACATGGAGGAGTCGGTCATTACAGAATAAGTACTGAGAGACTGGCCTACTTATTATGGGCAAGTCTATCAGCAAACTGGACATTTTTGTAACAGGTTTATTGCAGGGTTTTGTATGGTTCACTAACCCCTTTCCTCCATGTTTTCCCTTCCATCCACAAAGACCCTATCCTTTTGTCCTATACAAGGAAGGTAGCTATTTCTGCATGTAGCTAGGGTGAAATCCCTACTACAGATTGGTGACCATACCAAGTCAATCCCAAAGGATCTCTGGGTTTTTATAGTTTGTTTTCATAATTTTGTTAACCTAGTTTAGATATGTGTTTTTTGTCATTTACATTTCCAGTCGAGCCCCCTTAAGGCCGACCCGATCCGATTCGGCCATAGTACCTGTTACTGTCCACTGTTCCCAGCTCCGTTTTTAAATAAAATTCGGTTTATAGTCCAGATCACTCATATTGGGCCTAAAAGCCCGACCCAGTTGCTCATTTTACCTAAAAAGAGCGAATTCACTCCCTAGATCCCGGTCACTCCTGTTTTTGGTTTTTGAGTGACCCAGACGCCTATTTTGGGCAAAAACCAGTGACCCCCTTGCTACATTTACCCCAAAAAGGCTGACCTATCTCTGAGGGTTTGGTTTTTTTCTATTCGAACAGGTAAGTGAGGGCCTGCCGCCACTATCCAGCAGCCTATTTCTTTCTGTAGACAATTTCTATAAGTTGATGATAGATTTGGTTAGTTGTTAATACATATGAATATTTTCTAGGACTTATCTCAAATGTTATAACTTAATTTTTAGTTTTTCACTTAAATAATTGGAAATTAAACTGTTGCCAAAATCCTTCCTCCTCTACTTAGCCATCACCCTCTAGGGTATTCTGGGACAAGACAAACGGTCAAGCTCATATAGTAATAGGCACTTATACTTGTTTTTTTTTAAGACCACTAAAAACAGGTGACATGGAAGGTAGAGGGGGTGGTAGGCCCAGGGGTCCTCATGGCGTTCACGTCCCCCCTATTGACCGACCTTTCACTCAAGGAGTGACCTGAGTATTTATGGGTGGGATTAGTCCCACTGTCATGAGAGCCCAACACTCTTTCCTAGTTGAAGAGGAATATAGTCGTAAGGTATTCACCTAGCAGGTTTGCAAGAGTTCAGGTTCATTACTTACATGTTTAAATTTTTCTGTTTCAAAAATTCGCTGGTTTTTTCATAACAAGTTTCCCATTCTGTAATCTCTACAACAAACCAGAAACATCTATGAAGTATCCATAAACCATAATTGTAGTCACCAAACTAATAATAGAAAATATTTAAAAATGAACAATATTTCATACACTAAACATGCACACAACCACACCACTTAATCAACCAAATTCAGTTCATGATGGTGAGCCAACCATTAAAATGAATCAATTTACATTAATTCAAAACTTTTCAATTTGAGGACATAAGTCCCTAACTGCCTTAACCATAGGAAGTACTTGGGATTTTCCCTAAAAATCATTGTGAGGAGTACCACGGGAATCCCAAAGTGGTTGGTTGCTAAGAGGAATTTCCAATCGAAACGGGAAATGACCACCCCTACCGATTGACTAGATCTCTTATGACAAAAATGCCAAGCATTGTCTCCTAGCAATCTTGGTGGCTGAGTGACCACCTAAAATCCAATAGGAAGTCACTGAAACCGGGGTCTAGAACGTCATTACAACATTACACCATTTGATCTATCAACCAGACACAATTGATCACCCACTCTATTCTTCATGCCTAAGAGGCGATCCACCATAGTTCAGGTCCTTGAACCAACACCGTCAAGACCATTCTTGATAACCCTCTACATCGTCAGAAGGACACACAACATTTGACACAAACTCAGACTCATATCAATCTGAGCCAGACTTACATATTGCACCATCTATCCCCATGGTTGGTGCAAACCCAAATCCACTTTCTAGTCTGGTGATTGGCAGTGGACCCATGTCCATGCCTCAAGTCACCACCAACACCCTTGAAGGTTTTCCTAGTATTGCCATGTAGACAGTTCTAACTCAGCTTCCTCTACTAGTACCTACCAATTAAACTGTCCCACCTGGCATACCTGGGGGCAGCGACCCTTCTGGTCACATTGTCCCACTTGTCATACCTGGGGGAAGTGGCCCATCCACAACTATACCACAAGTATCCCCAGTCATCCAGGGACATCATGTTCCTGCAAACCCCACTACCATTGTTGGTCCTTCCCACATCAACCTTGGGTTAAACCTCCCTTTCATGGCATGCCTCAACTTACCTGACTTGGCCACGTTAACCAATGACCCTATCTGTCATCAAGTCTATTTTCCTCCCATGCCAACCAAGCTCCCCTCAGACATCTCTAAGTTTGAAGGGAAGGTAGGGTAGTACCCCAAAAACCATATAATGATGTTTCACCTATGGTTCTCATCAAATAGCATCATAGATGATTCGATCAGACTTAGGCTTTTCCAACGCACCCTCACAGGTGCTAAAACCAAGTGGTACTTTGAGCTACCACAAGCCAAGTACCTAGACTTCAACTCCTTGGCCTTTATGTTACTGCAACATTGCCAAATCCCCGTCATATATGATGAAGGGGTGGAAATCTTGTTATCTTGTTGCTAAAACACTGTGACCCACATAACCAACCACATCCATGAGTGGCAGCGACGTTGAAGCCTATGAAAGATCAATATTGATGAAAGGATCTTCCTTGACTGGTTCTTAAAAATTTTTTTGCCACCCATAGCCAAGGATGTCACCTCTGAATGTACCAAAACAGAAGAAGAGGTCATATTGAAGGCCTAATAGTTTGACCTCATTTACGCACAGTCTGGATACCTCTACACCATCATTATAGATGCTCCCCATGCAGGCACCTCCTACCAGGATGTATCGAGTGCATCCCATGTGGCGAATGGAATCATAGGCTTTGTTTCCCACCAAGACCAATAACACGCGACACCACCCATGATGCCACCACACCCAAGAAACACCCCTAGTGTTCCCTACTCAAGCCAAGCTCCTGACTATTCAAGAATTATGTCTCAATCTGGAGCTACAACTTCCTACGCACAACTTGTGCCACAGCAGCAGGCCCATGCACCTACTTGACTGGCACAGATGACCAGATTTGTGGCACCTCCAACCCCCCAAGTTTACTATGCACCAATAGTGAAAGCTGCTCAAGCCCTTGCCCCAGCTCCACCAGCACCTTTGGGACAATTTTTCTCCCTGTAGAACCACCCTAACCAACAAGTCCCCAACAACCAACAAGGGAAAGCTAGAAATAACCGAGCTAGGAATCGAGAAAACAACCAACCGCAAGGAGGCGGTCAACAACCAAATCCTCCCAACAACGCTGGGGTGAACTGGCCAGCTCGAAATCCCTAGCAACTAAACCCAGGTAGATGCAACGATCTATTACCCATAGATCAACCATGCAAACTATGCGACATCTATGGACACTATACGCATGAATGCCCCTTCATGGGTTGTGCTAAGAAGGACATTCATAATGAAGTTAAGCATGATACCTATATGGTAGCTCCAGCTCAACCCAATTGGACACCACTAGGCCCTCTACCTATGGTGCTCCAAAAACGATTACCACTCCAAGGACTAGTTGCAACTGCATCTGCTCCCCAACCCAATCCCACCGCCCCTATTGCACCTCCGCAAACAGAAACTAGTGTTCACCACCTGCTATCCCTGACAACCGAAGAGGTCAATTTGCAGACTAAGAGAAATCAGTATGGAGCCAACACCGAACCTACCAACCCATCAGTGGCATCCACATCCAAAAAAACCTATACACCCCTTCACTTACCCCCTTTTCCCCCAAACCCTCCCATATGACGGGTTGCCAACAATGCCACGGCCAGAGCTGTTGTGAGCTACATCATCGTTGATGACTTGGCCCAAACACCTATGGCCATGTCCACTCTTGAGGTACTTAAAACTTTCCCAACATAGTGTAAGGCCTTACTAGCCTCCCTTGGTTTTTTATACCCCTCTGACTCCAACTTGATCATGTTCAACACAGATAACACAGAGAGCCCCAGATGCCATCAACTATTTCCTTCCAAATTTTGGAATCCATTCAGAATTTGGTTGTACACCAGTGCATCATCAAAAAGGGGGAATCCACATGTGTTATGCCAATCTTAGTCTGGAAGAAACTTGGGTCCCCCATCTTGCAACCATCCACCACTAATATGTGGGCTTATGATGGCCATCCCACTAAATCCCAAGGTATCCTTCTGCATGTCCCCATTACATTAGCTGAGAAAACAGTATCGATCAACATTGAGGTTGTCGATGCACAGTTAGACTATAACCTTCTCCTTGAAATAAGTTATATGTATTCCATGAGAGCCATAGAATCCACTTTTTACCATCTCAAACTGTTTCCTCATGATGAGAAAATCATGATGGTTGACCAATTGACCTATCATGATCTACAAGGACTAACAAAACCAGCCAATGTTATCCCTATGGTCAACACTACCATCGACGACACACCCACCTCCTCATTATTGAATGTGGGCCTTGGTTTTTTTGCTGAGAACCTCATGATAGCCTCCTTCCCCTTAGTGTCACCACCACTGACACCAAATGAGACTGCAGATTTTTGCATGTTCTCATCGAGCACTACTGCACCCAAACATCAACGGCAACTGCAGTCCCAATAGCAGTTGCAAAATCACACACAGCTGCAATACCAATCCCAGACACAACCACAAGTGCACCCACAAATGTACTCACTAGGGAACTATTGGGGCTCCTTCCCAATCCATATAATTCCCTTCCTTTTTACCACGTCTGGTATTGTCAGTAAGCCAGTAATGGATACCTTAAACTTACCCAACTTTAAATTGGGAATACCCGTGTGGTACGTCGATCCACCAGCCCAACCTCTGATGCCCAAGTTGTGTTGACCCCCATTCAACCCATTGCGTTCAAATATCGTCCTCCACCAAGCCCACAAAAACCAACCACTGTACCCACACCTACCTTGCCCCAGCCAAAAATGGCCATGCAAAAAAATGAAAAATCTAGAACAGAACCCCAGCAGAGTCTTCCATGCACCATGTGTGATGAATAGGTCCATGCAACTCAAAAATTCCCTACGATTCCCATGATTTGCTCACATTTGGATGCCATGTATACAATAGAAAACATCCCCGTGGTTGAACTCCCAAGTGGACAAACAAATAAAAACAAGTCATTGAGAACAAACCATGTTTGCACCCTTTACAGATTGTATGGACATTATTCTCACCACTGCCAGGACTTGTCCAAGTTTCGAACAGCCCTAGCTAACCTTAGACAACATGCCCTTGAATCTGAGATCACTCTGATCAAAGAAGTCCACCTCCTGCCTCCTTCTTCGGACACCATGTCCATCTACATGATGTCCAATTACAAAGACCCTCTTATCTCTGCAATCACAGACGATTCATCAAATCTGTCTCATCGTTGCTTTCACAATGACAAGGAGATACTTGAATCCTTAACCACTCCAGAATACTCTTGGGACGACATACACCATCGCTCTGTTTTCCTCCCCGTAGAACTTGTGTCGCAGTTTGACCAATTATCTATTGAAACAAAGGATTTCATTCATGGCAAAGTTGACTAGTTCAAAAATCCCATTCTGGCAGCAGATGCCTTTGAAGAAGGGAACATGGCCAAGATTTCACCAACCATCAAAATCAACATCTCAACCAATCCTGAGATTGTTGAGGAAATCATGCTTGGGGGCATCTTGCTCCTCAGAAGAAGTCACTTCCTACAAAACACTCTTCCAAGAATTTCATGACATCTTTTCCTGGTCCTAGACTGAAATGCCTGGGTTGGATCCATCCATTGTTGAGAACCACATCCACACATGGCCTGATGTGGTCCTCATGCGCCAAAAACAACGACCAATCCATCTTTCCAAAGCTGTTGCATTCAAATACTAAATTGAGAAGCTCCGCACATCTGACTTTATTTACCCCATTTCTTACACAACATGGGTTTCAAATCCCATTCTTGTAAATAAAAAACAGGGTACCATCCGCATTTGTACAGACTTCCACGATCTAAATTGGGCATGTCCCAAAGACAACTTCCCAACACCCTTCATCAATGAAATCATCGATGCATGCGCCGAACATGAGGTATTTTCCTTCATGGACGGTTTTTCCAAATACAACCAAATTCAGATCCTGAAAGAAGATCGTTATAAGATTGCATTTACAACCCCTTGTGGCACATTCACATATCGCGTAATGCCCAATGGTCTAAAGAACATTGGAGCCACCTTCTAGTGTGCAATGATGTATTGTTTCCATGACCTAATCCACATCATATTGGTCTACCTAGATGACCTTACTGCTCGATCATGAAAATGAGCACAACACAGACGAATTGCGGCAAGTCTTTTTGTGATGCCGCAAGTACAAAAATTTGCTTGAATCCCCTAAAGTGCATTTTTTGTGTCCCAGCAGGTCGTCTGCTTGGGTTCATCATATACCACAAAGGGATAATAGTTGACCCTCTCAAATTTCAAGCTATCCTTGATCTCGCTATACCACAAACTCTGCGCCAACTGCAGAGCCTCCAAAGCAAGGCCAACTTCCTTCGACCCTTTGTACTATATTATGCAACAAACGCCTATGGATTCATACACCTACTCCACAAGAAAATCCCTTTGTTTGGTATCAAAAAGCACAAGAATCATTTGATGCACTCAAAAAATCCTTCGCTTCCACACCATTACTTTCGGCACTAGACTTCACCCGAGACTTCATTCTTTATGTGTTGGCCTCAAAAAACACCATTGCTGGAATCTTGGTCTGGTAAGATGACGCTCATCATGAGCATGTGATTTATTATGCGGCCAAAAGCTGACAGGCCCCCCACTATGATATTCACCCAAGGATAAACTAGCCCTTGCTGCTGTTTTCTCATCCCAAAAGTTGCACCACTACATCAATGCAAACCATACCCAAGTAGTGGTTGATTCCTACTGTAACACCCATATTTTGACCCCATCACATTAATGTGTATGGTGTAAATATTATATCAAATCATGACAAGGAGCTCAAGGCCAAGGCCCTATCATTGATTAATGTTTGGTATATAGGTGATCATGGTTGATGCCTATGGTTTCTGTGTTGAGTCAAGTATGTTTGTAAACATCATGTAAATATGCAAATTAATGAAAAACCCAGAGCCAGCTATGTCAATGCAACGAATAATGAGATGGGGCATAATTTTCTTGAGGATAAGGGGGTGGGAATGTTAAACTTGAGCTAGTTTGGGGAAAATCCATGTGTCATGGGGAGAACCCATCAGAATTGTCAACTACCCTCTTTCTTGTTTTCTCTTGCCAACCATTTATTCTGCCAGAAGGTGGTTGAGGTAGTTATTTCTTGGAAGGGGAAGAGTATGGGAAATTTTTAATTGGGCATAGCACCTAGTCCTGGAATGTCATTTTTTGCTTGCATGGACAAGAAAACACCATAAATGTATGCCAATTTTACTCACATGTTCATGAATGATTTTACTCTCACGTTTTGAGAGCTACAGAACGTTCTGGCTCATTATCCATCTTCATTCTCCATTCATGGGGAGTCTCTTTAGTAGCTGAGCTCTTCCCGTGTGTATCCTTCACATTCTATGAGTGTCTAGTGACATTGTGACGGTCGCAAAGTTCTATCTGTGTGTATCCTTCACATTCTATGAGTGTCTTTCCCTTGGAAATACTGTGATTGTTGTGTTGCAGTGTACCTTAAACTACAGAGTGTATGAGACCTTGTTACTCGTGTTCCAGAGTAAGCCTGCATTATGGATTCTCCCTATGGTTGTTGTGTTGTGAACCCTGGTTCAGGTCTAAGCTATTTACAAGACTTAGGAATGGGAGAGACGTAGAATGTGCTTGATAAACCTAGTGTGAAGCCTCACAATAAGATAAGAGTGGTTGGTGAACTTGCTATGCACATCCTGAAGAGCACTAGAAGGGAAGGTGTAGGCTGAGGGATTGTGGAGCAGAGAAGGGGACCATTAGAGGAAATTTTAGGTCTAAAATGGGGCTCCTAAGGAAAATGATAAAATAATAGTTAAAATAATAAAATAATAGTTATTAATTTTGGAGGAAGAATGAAAAAAACTACTTTTTTTGTTCATATTTTTGATATATCTCCCTGTGTTTTTACTCAAATTTTGAGTGAGAGAGCTCGTTGGATGTGGAATTTAATTACACATCCAACGAGTACCCACAATGCACACTTTTGATGGACCCGCTACCCCAAAAATAAGAAATATTTGGAAAAATGTGATGATGATGTCATCATCATGTTTTTTTAGGCATTTCTTGTTTTTGGGGTAGTAGGGTTTATCAAAAGTATGCAGTGTGGGTAGTCGTTGGATGCGGAATTAAATTCCGCATCCAATGAGCTCTCCCGCCTGAAACTTGAGTAAAAACACAGGGAGATATGTCGAAAATATGAACACAAAAAGTAGTTTTGTTTTATGATAAATATGTCAATTCAACCATTATGGTTGACTCATTTTATTCAAATTCTATTGGTTCTTGAATTCCATCTCACAAATTTTATTGTTGGCACGTTTTCTTTTAAGGCCCATTTTAGACCCCAAATTTCCTCTAATGACTTCCTTGTGTTGGGTGTGTAGGCAATAGGGAAGCTAGGCTAGATAGATCTTGTGAAGGTGTTCTTAGCTTTGTAGATGAGCTCACTAGCTTAGCAGTTCTTCCTACCCATTGCCTTAGAATCATGATAAACCCAACTGGAAAGATGGCTTGGTTGGTAGCTTGATAAACCCATCTATTGGTGTGGTTGTGTCTTGTTGCACTTGACCTGGTGAGTAACCTTTGGATAGACAGTCTGATAAACCCAACCGTGAATGTTGGTTTGGCCAGTTATCCTAATAAGCCCAGTAGTGAGATGGCTTGACTGTGAATAGTATGATAAACCCATCTATTGGCTTGACTGGTCCTTAAAGGTGAATGTTGGCTTTGCTATGTTCAGTCTCTGAAACCCAACTATAAGATGGCTTGGATAATTGGCCTATGAAACCCATATGTTGGGATGTTTTTCTTTATAGCCTGATAAACCCAACTGTGTTGGCTTGGATAAGTGTTATTGCAACTTGGCTATGTATGAGTCTGATAGTGCTCTCTTATTCCTTGAGAAAATCATGCCCAGCTCGGGGGTGGCAGTGTTGCTAAGAGACTAAGGAGCACACTGGCCTATGGTTAGAAGGAACATTGCAGTGACATAGCTGGTTGCGGGACAACTTTTTGTTCAAGATAAGTGTTATTGTCTATGTTATTATGTTATTCTCTGCAATTGGATTTCTTGTCTTGCAAATTACTTGATCGAATGTGATGAACATGTTGCTATGTTGAATTCATGCATTGCTCCTTTAAGTAACTGCAATTATGGGAATCTATGTATGTTTTTCCATCATTGCATTTCGAACTAAGTTGCAGGGTAGATTGGCCAGATTGGTAATGGCCTAAGTGATCAGATCGCTCCAAGAATTTAGTCGAAAAGATGAGTTTTTTGCTATAAATATTCCTTTGCACAAATTTGCAGGTTTGCGGGATGCCGGATGCAAAATGTCATTTCACAGATTTTGGTTCCCCTAGATTCCCTTCCAGAAATTCCTCTCCACAACTTGCGGGATATGGGATGCAGAATCACGGTGTCACGATTTCCACATTCCCAATCCCGCAAGTCAATGTCTCTGTGCCATCGATCTTCGTGGGATGATTCTCCATCATTTATTTGTTTCCGATGCGGAATGTGGGATGCGGGCTATGGGAATTGAGGTTGGAATTTTTGTAACATTTTGACCCTACAACTTGGGATTTTCAATCCGTTGATCTTTGCAGGTGGATTCTGAGCCATTGATTTGGTTCCATTCTGTAGGAACATTTTTTATCATTGATTTCTGTCACGTTTTCTCTCTGCCATCTGATCTCCCTAAAGATCTTTTCTTGCAAATCATCGAATTGATACATGGAAGACGGGAGGGAGCATGACAGTGTTGGAAATGTTGACATGTGGTTCATGACCATGCCCTGTGTTTCGATGAACAATGAAGGTTCTCGATGAAATTTTAATTCCGCATGATATTGGGGTATGGGTACGTGACAGTGTGGTACCATAGCTATTGGTTACAGCATTGGGCCTGGATGGGTCAGGAAGTAGTCAAGAATACCCTTTGATACCAAATTATATTACACTATAGTGTGGTATCCGCGCTATGGGTTGCAACATTGGGCCTAGATAGGCTAGGTGACAGTAAGTAAATGGTTTTGATTTTGAATTACTGTGTGTCTAACAAATTGGATTGATAACACATTTTGCAGTTCCATAGTATATTTTGGAAAAGTGAGTGGTGGTTCAGCCATGAGAACCCATGACGGATATGATGCTCAAGAATCCTATGAGCATGCGTGAGATGCCATGGGGGAAAATTTTCGAGTTGGAAATGATGACATAGAGTCTAATGGATGGATATTCCAAGAGATGCCTTTAGACATTGCAGCCACCATGAGAAGCCTACTTAAAGCTCGGGAATAGCAGCATTAGTTGAATGCTTCTATGCTGCAGAGTTTGATAGACTTGCGAAGAAAGTTAAACTCTGGACAGGGTACAGTAAAACCTGAAGGCAGTAAGAATAGTACCAGAAGAAGAATAAGGATTACTAGTAGATCATCTAACTTGGAAGAATCAAGTGGGGATTCAATATCTTCTTCTCGCAAGGGAAATAGGAAGAGGCACCATAGGGATCGCTCTCGGGATGAATTTAAGAAGGAGAAACCTCCTACGTTTGATGTCGAGGTGAAGACTGGACAAGAAACTGAAGCTTGGATTCTTGGGATAAAGAATTACTTCCAAGTTCAGGATTATTTGGGGAACATGAAGGGAAGGGTTTCCATATTCAGTTTGAATGGAAGGGCATCCATTTGGTGGGATCACTTCAAGCAAGTAAGGAGGATCAGTGAAAGAAGACTTAAGTGGAAACAGTTCCAGAAGTATTTCAAGAAGAAATACCTCTCTGACAGGTACTATGATGACAAGATTAAAGAATTCCATATGTAGATATTGGACAATAGACCATGGATGAGTATGCGAACAGGTTCCTAAAACTGTTGAGATATTTCAGGTACATCAAAGATGAAAAAGTGAAAATTCAGCATTTCCTGAGTGGATTGGCTCAGTCTTACAAAGACAAAATTGAGTTTTATGAGCATAGAACTCTTGAAGAAGCAATTAGAAAGGCTAAGTATTGCTATGAGAAAAGAAAAGGGAAACTTGATTACCATAAGTCATGGAAAGACAAGAAGAATGAGAAGACTGATCAAAGGAAGAAAGGGTTCAAACCTTCTAGCTTTAGGAATCAGTAGAGGCAGCCATCCCAAGTGGAAAAGAAGCCAGCTAGAGTTGTGGGAGAAATGCCAAGAGATCCATAGCAGATCAGAGAACCACTCCAATGTTGGAGATGTGGAGGACCGCACATGCGCAAGAATTTACCACTTAAGAATGAGAGTGCAAGGCTAGCTTACAACATTCAAGAGGTAGAAATAGTGGGTCAAGTAGAAAGGGTTTCCCCTAGAATTTATGCAGCACTGGAGGACCGCCAGGAAGATCACCATTCAACTATGGTTGAAATTGTAGGTAAGATTGCTGAGCAATCTGTTTCTATTTTGATTAACCATGGTTCTACTCATAGTTACATTAATCCAAGAGTAGTGGAGATTGGTGACTTTAAGAAAGTAAAGCATAGAAAATCTTGGTTAGTTCAACTAGCCATTGGAACTAAGAGAAAGGTTAGTGAAGTGGCAATAGTCTCTGACAGAGATGTCAAGTTCACTTCCAATTTTTGGAAGGGGTTGTTTGTGGATTTGGGTACAAAGTTGAACTTTAACACTGCTTACCATCCTCAGATTGATGGGTAGATAGAGAGAGTGAATCAAGTGCTTGAAGACATGCTTCTCATGTATGCGATGGGAAAACCAACAAAGTGGGAAGATTATTTACACCTGGTAGAGTTTGCTTATAACAATGGACATCAAGAATCCTTGGGGATGAGTCCTTATTAATCTTTGTAGGGCAGGAGGTGTAGAACACTAGTGACTTGGGATAATCCAGTGAAGAGAGTTGTGCTCAGTCCAGAATTGCTCAAGGAGATGGAGAAAGAGGTTGTAAAAATCAGGTAGAATCTGAAAGCAGGCTAGGATAGACATAAAATATATGCGGATAAGCATAGGGTGAACAAATATTTTAGTGCTGGGGATCATGTTTACCTCAGAGTCAGGGAAAAGAAGAGTTCCTTGAGGCTTAGGAGTTGTGCCAATCTATCACCAAGATATTGTGGGTCATTTGAAGTGCTTGAAAGAATAGGGCTAGTTGTATATAGACTTACATTGCCTGCTAGCACTAGAGCTCATAATTTTTTTCATGTTTCCTTGCTTAAGAAATATATATATGACCCTAACCATGTGATAATTGGGATGTGATTCAGGTAAAACCCGAGGGAGAGTTTCGAGCCAAACCAATACACATCCTTGAAAGGAAGGCCACCATGCTCCGAAACCGATCCATAGGACATGTAAAGGTGCAATGGGAGCACTACAGTCCTAAAGATGCTCCGTGGGAGCTGGAGGATGCCATGCGAGTAGCACATCCATTTTTGTTCAATTCTGCAAAGCACTGAGGCGATGGCAATGTAGCATTTTTTTCAAATTTTGTAAGCACTAAGGACAGTGATATTGAAGGAGAAGGGGAATGTAACACCCTGGTTTTGACCCCGTTGAATTAATGTATATGATGTAAATATTATATCAAATCATGACAAGGAGCTCAAGGCCAAGGCCCTGTCATTGATTAATGTTTGGTATATAGGCGATCATGGTTGATGCCTAGGGTTTCTATGATGAGTCAAACATGTTTGTAAACATCATGTAAATATGAAAATTAATGAAAAACCCATAGCCATCTATGTCAATGCAATGAATAATGAGCTAGGGGCATGATTTTCCTAAGGATAAGGGGGTGGTAATGTTAACCTTCAGCTAGTTTGGGGAAAATCCATGTGTCATGGGGAGAACCCATCAGAACTGTCAACTACCCTCTTTCTTGGATTCTCTTCCCAACCATTTATTCTACCATAAGGTGGTTGAGGTAGTTATTGCTTGGAAGGGGGAGAGTATGGGAAATTTCGAATTGGGAAGAGCACCCAGTCCTGGAATGTCGTGTTTTTCTTCCATGGACAGGAAAACACAAGAACCTTATGCTAGTTTGACTCACGCGTTCATGAATGGTTTTACTCTCATGTTTTGAGACCGTTGGAGTGTTCTGGCTCATCATCCATATTCATTCTCCATTAATGGCGAAGCTCTTCAGTAGCTGAGCTCTTCCTATGTGTACTCTTCGTGTTCTGCGAGTGTCTAGTGACATTGTGAGAGCCGCAAAGTTCCATCTGTGTGTATCCTTCGTGTTTTGTGAGTGTCTTTCCCTTGGAATGAATTTGATTGTTGTGTTGTAGAATTCCTTAAACTACAAAGTGTATGAGACCCTGTTACGCGTGTTCCAGAGTAAGCATGTGTTGTGGAGTCCCCCTATGGTTGTTGTGTTGTGCACCCTGGTTCGGGTCTGAGCTATGTACAAGACTTAGGAATAAGAGAGACATAGAATGTGCTTGATAAACCTAGTGTGGAGCCTCACAATAACATAAGAGTGGCTGGTGAACCTGCTATGCACATCCTGAAGAGCACTGGAAGGGAAGGTGTAGCCTAAGGGACTGTGGAGCAAAGAAGGGGACACTTCCTTATGTTGGGTGTGTAGGCAGTAGGGAAGCCAATCTAGATAGCTCTTCTAAAGGTGTTCTTAGCTCTATAAATGAGCTCACTAGCTTAGCAGTTCTTCCTACCTATTTCCTTAGAAGCTTGATAAACCCAATCGGAAATATGGCTTAGTTGCTAGCCTAATAAACCCATTTGTTGGCTTGGCCATGTCTCATTGCGCTTTACCTGGTGAGTAGCCTTTGTTTGAATAGTCTGATAAACCCAACTACAAATGTCGGCTTGGCTAGTTAGCTTGATAAACCCAGTAGTGAGATGGCTTGACTGTGAACAGTCTAATAAACCCATCTGTTGGCTTGACTGGTCCTTAGAGGTGAATGTTGTCTTGAATTTGTTCAGACTGTGAAACCAAACTCTGAGATGGCTTGGCTAAGTGGCCTATGAAACCCATCTGTTGGGATGTTTTTCATTACATGCTGATAAACCTGACTGTATTGTCTTGGCTGGTGTTATTGCACCTTGATCATGGAAGGAAATCATGCCCAGCTCGGGGGTGGCAATGTTGTTGAGAGACTAAGGAGCACACTAGCCTATGGTTGGGAGGAACGTTGAAGCGACATAACTGGTTGTGGGACAAGTTCTATTCAAGATAAGTGTTCTTGCCTATGTTATTATGTTATTCTCTGTAATTGTATTTATTGTTTTGCAAATTGCTTGATGGAATATGATGAACATGTTGCTATGTTGAATTGATGCATTGTTCCTTTGAGTAACTACAATTATAGGAATCTATGTATGTTTTTCCATCATTTCATTTCGAACTAAGTTGCAGGGTAGATTGGCTAGATTGGTAATGGCCTGAGTGATCAGATCGATCCAAGAATTTAGTGGAAAAGCTAAGTTTTATGATAGAAATCTTCCTTTGTGAAAATTTGCAAGTTTGCAAAATGCAAGATGCTGAATGTTGTTTCATAGATTTTGGTTTCCACATATTCCCTTCCGCAAATTCCTCTCTGCAAATTGCGGGATGCGGGATGCAGAATCACAATTTCCACATTCCCAATCCCGCAAGTCAAAGTCTTCACGCCATCGATCTTTGCGGGATGATTTTCCATCGTTGATCGGTTTCTGATGCAAAATGCAGGATGTGGGCTGCAGGAAGTGAGGTTGGAAGTTTTGTAACTTTTTGACCCCGCAACTCGGGATTTCCGCACCGTTGATCTTTGTGGGTGGATTCTGAGCCATTGATTTGGTTCTAGTCTGTAGGATCATTTTTTATATTTGATTTCCATCACATTTTCTCTACACTGTCCAATCTCCTCTGAGATATTTCCTTTCAGATCGTTTAACTGATCTATGGAAGATGGGAGGGGGCATGATGTTGGAAATGTTGAGATGTGATTCATGACCATGCCCTGTGTTTTGATGAATAGTGAAGGTTCTTGATGGAATTTTAATTCTACATGATATTGGGGTATGAGTACAAGGCACCAACCCAATGCAATACCTCTTAATTCATCACCTTCTACAAGGTCGCACGGCCAAATGGTTAGTCGTATTGCAAGAATTTGACTTGGAGTTCACTTCCCTGAAAAGCATGAAGGCACTAGTGCTTGCTGCACTCATGATAGATCTTCCCCCATTAACCACGTCACCACCACCCGAGGAAGACCTCCTCGATGATTTCCTATTTGTCATATCCATGGAAGACCCATGGTATGGGGGAATCCTTCTGTATTTATGCACACAGAAGTTCACAGCCCACTTAAACTACTAAGATAGATGACACATCCAACATCAAGCCGCTCACCATCTTCTGATTGGAGATATTTAATATCATCGAGGAATTGATACCATCTTACGTCATTTCCTTACCCATGAAGAGGTTGAGACAGTCCTTAACGACTGTCATAGTGGATCCTATGGTGGCCACCTTTCAGGTCTGGACACTTCCTAGAAGATTCTACATGCTGGCTACTTTTGGCCTTCCATCTTCACTGATTGCATAGAGGCAGTCAAACACTGTTGCAGCTATAAGCTCTTTTCGCCAAAGGAAAGAATCCCCCCTGCACCATTACACCTCGTAGTCAGAGTCGGTCCCTTCTACAAATGGGCAATCGACTTCATGAAAATCAACCCTACCTCATACAATAGTCATAAATATATCATTAAGGTGGTTTATTAATTCACTAAGTGGGCTGAGGCCATGCCCACGTTTGATTGCAAAAGTGAAACGACGGCAAGTTTCTTCTTTAACCACGTCATTTTGCAATTTGGTGTTCCTAGACAGTTGGTCTCAAACCATGGTAAACACTTTGAAGATGTTGTTTGGACTGAGCTTTCAACCATGTTGAAATTCGAATACCAATACTCATATTCCCACTACCCCCAGGGCAATGGACAAGTTGAAGCAGTGAACAAAATCATCAAAACAATGCTCCAAAGGATGGTAGGAAACCATAAAACCAACTGGCACCACATGATTTTTTTCGCTTTATGGGATTATTGCACATCTGCAAAAACTGCAACCAGTTTCACCCCTTTCTGTTTAGTACATGGCATTGAATCAACACTCCCTATAGAGTTCCATATCCCATCATTCTTTCTCTCGGTAGAACTCCTTCCTAAAACTTCTCCTTTGGAAGAACGACTCCTCTAACTTGATTAAACCATAGAAGATCGTCTTGCTACCCTCCAAGCCATTGAAGCAACGAAAACATGGTCAAAATCTTATTACGACTCCCATGTCCACCCTCACACCTTTAGCGAAGGAAATATGGTTTTTGTTTATAACCAAGCCAATGATAATTTGGGAAAAGGCAACTTCGAGTCAATGTGGTACGGTCCATATGTCATCCACTGTTGCCTCTAAAAAAGGGCATACATTCTTGTTGAATCTAATGGAAAACTCTTGGAGAACCCCCATAATGGGCTGTACCTGAAAAGATTTTATACTTAACATCACCACATGAATCACACATTGTACGTTGAGCTAGCTCTGTACCCATAGGCCCCTATTTGGTCTAGATTTTCCCTATGCATCACACGGGGACTTCACTTAGTTAATCTCTCACATAGCACGTACGATCATGGGATATTAAAGAATATCCTTAATTTCCAGAGATATTGACCCAAACTCTTTTTGTTGAAACCCCCTCCCAATACTTAAAACCTACTCTCCACCCCTTTTTATACCTCAATCCTTATAAACCACCCTACCCACCCGCACCTTAAACCCCTCATCCCCCCCAATACCTGCAATATATTAGTTCATTTTTTTGTAATTTTAAAACCCACAATATGAACTAACGTGATAGGATATTGGTCAACAAGTGAAGACCCCGTGGTGCATCACTGCACTAGGGGAAGCACCATTAGCTACTATTTAGAGTCACTCGGAGTCTGTTTGAGACACCCCTCACACCTCTGGGTTCATAATTATGTCCTCTATCTTTTAATGAGACTATAGTCTCATGTTTAATAAGTAATTTCCGGGGCCATTTCCTGGATGCTACCTTGGCTTACATTCCCTTCACATATAACTGTCTAATCTATCCACCACAGCTTACGTGGGTTCCTAGACCACTTCCCAGAGGTCAGATCATGTTGGCATGTATTTGGCAATATAATTGCCCCTAGACGTGTGCCTAAACCACTGCAACTTATGCAGGATTCTGGACCATCTCCCATAAGGCACATCATTTTGCACGCATTTGGCATAAAACTGTCTACTTGCATAATGTAATATCATATCACCCTCTCATTTTATTATTTCAGCATATAACTATCCAATCCGTCCACGCCAAGTTGGTACAGGCCGGTCACAGAAGAATCTCTTGATCTCTTTCTTAGAGCCACCTCGGTTTGCATTCCTCTACCACATCGATTCACGTTCCTATGCCACGATCTATCCCATGCATGTATTGGTATGTTCAAGAGCCACCTTCTCCATCCATAGTGCATGGATGACCTTTGGACCACTATCCATTGTCCCTAAAGGGGGGAATCATCAGTGCCCACTCAATCAATTGACCATACTAGATTTTATGTTAAGCTCTTTTCTGACAACTAAAAGAATGAAAATATTGTCGAGCCCATTTACTTCCTCTCCTGCTCGTTAAAGTATTGGAAAGGGCATTTACATAGCTTCATTTATCTCCTTTTGTGAACCATGTAGACTACCATATGAAAAGGACCACCTTGACACATTCAAGCCAAGCCCATTCCCCTCTGCATCCTTTTATGCTTTCTCAGGAAGAGGGGCCGAACTTTATGAAAAAGCTCACCATGGGTTGGCATTAAGCCCTTTTCCAGCCTTCTCATCAAGAAAATATCACCGAACAAACTTGGTCTTGTTCATGCTCATAAAATTATATGAATAACTGTCTAGTTAGTACAGGTTTAACCTTTTTTGACCTGATTGGAATACCAATGGTAAAAACATCTCCCATCCCCCTCAAAGGATGGGCGAGCTCTCCTATGCACATTTTCAACCTTTTTTGGGCACAGGAGACTATCAATGAAAAAGATAGCCCACTGGAGTCTTCTTCATGCTTTCATAATCTCTAAAATTGAAAGCACCATCAAGCATTTACTTTCTTGGGATCACCAAAAATCTATGAGATCATACCACAACGGTGTCTTTGGACACCACCCCACATATAACAATTCGACATCATTCCCACTTTGGGTCACCTTTGTTCAGAGTATTCTGCAATGTGTCTTCCTTGGATCCCATCAATACCAAAAGTGTCTACCACACCCAAGTATTTCCTATCTGTATTTATATCCTCAGTATTACAACTATGATCCCTTTCCCATGAATCAATTTCATTTGCTTCCTGGTTCTCCCTATCGGCATACTGTGAACAAAGGAATTTTGAGTTCCCCGTGATTCCCTGCCCCTGTTCCCTATTTCAGTGTGTCAATACCCAGATTGTCTCACACCTTTGGTTATCTCCCTCATGCTTCTGGTCAAGGAAACACCATTTCTTTGGTCAGTTGCAGGTCTCCCTCTGTCAACGACAACAAATATATTCTATAGGATAGACCCAAAGGTCCCTGTATCCTGGTTTCATTAACCTCGTTGATGATTTCCTTGGACCACTTGAGAGGATTCCTTAGTGCCTATCAGGATGGTTGTGTCTCACGTGCTCAACTCCAACTACATCATCGCACTATTGAGATTCATACAGGGTATTGGTCCATGCAGTATTTGTTCAAAGACCTTGGATGTCACCTAACTCTAGCACATTGATGAGTCTATTGAGGGACCCAAATAGGTTAATGCCCCTTATGATTTTTGGGTTGCATTGGAGACAGTGTTCTGAAGCCACAAAATAGGGCTTTGGTATAGATTCATGATTGATGCAGCATATTATATCTCAGAGACTCTAACACTCCACGCCAGTGAGTCCTTACAGTTATGTACACTTCTAGATCGAAGAGATCATCAGTTGTGAAGATATAGCATTCAATAAGAATTCCACGATCCCAATGTATCAGTTATTCAGATTAGTATTGTCTTCATCCTCTCAATGAGGCCACCACTATGTAACATCAGTTGTATATGATCAGCTCTTGCATTTCAAGGCATAGATCGTAGTATTCTTTTGGCATGGTTACGAGCATGGGTATGCCTACCTCATCCATAAACATGTCACACATTACTTGTATCTCACCCACTAATGGGTGCCATATTAGTACAAAAATCAAAATCCACCATGTCCTAGCCAAGGAAGCACCACCTCTCCCCAAAAAATCCTATGATGTTCATTAGCCATACGATAATCTCCTTCTCTCACACATTAGGGAGCAATATGTTAACCCAAAAAATCCCCCGTTTATCTCTACATGACCTACACAACACAAACAATATATTTCATTACCCTCATTGACCCCCACACCCTTGTAAAGGCTCAAAAACAACAAAAAGAGCTTAAAAACCCATAAAAGATCCTAAATGGCTCTCAAATGGGGCTAAAACCTCCAGAAAGGGGCTAAAACCTCCAAAAATGGACTAAAACCCCTAAAAGAAGCTTCGAAACCATAAAGGAGCTAAAGAATGACCAAAAAGGGCTTAAAGTCCAAAAATGGGCTAAAGCCTTGACCAAGAGCTTAAAACCCTAAAAACTCAAGAAAAAGCTATAAATAAAAGGGTGGGGACCACTCTCAAAACACTCCCCATTTTCCTACCGTTACTCTGCCCGTGTGAGTGCCTTGAGACCCATCTCTCTCAAGCCATTCACCCTCCCTGCTCCACTTGCTGCATTTGCTCCATTAGTCAATCCCCATTCCATTAAGAGGTAGTACCTTGAGCTAGGGCATGGTGGCCCATCTTCCAACAAGAGCATAGGTATAATGGTGTCAATGATTTCTTATTGTTTAATCTAGTTGCCTATAGATTTTTTTTGCTAACATTTTCATTGTAGGGTTGTTATTTGTTCATTTTTGTAACATGTTTATTGCAAGGTTTTGTATGTTTCACTAATCCTTTTCCTGCAGGTTTTCCATTCCATCCACAGAGACCCTATCCTTCCATCCTATAGACGGAAGGTAGTCGTTTCTGTACGTAGCTAGGGTGAAAGCCCTACTACAATTTTGATCATATGAAAGGAGCAAGGTATGGACCTTATGAGATTGTAGTGGTACCATTTGTTTTCACAAATGCACCAGCTATGTTTATCTGCCTAAGGGATATTTTTTTCAGAAGGTACTTGGAAAAGGTTGTTCTTGTTTTTCTTGATTATATTCTTACTTAATCAGAGAATGAGGAAGAACTTATAGAAAGTCGAGGCTGATTTTGAAATTGCTCAAGAAGCTTAAGTTGTATGCAAAGTTGAGTAGGTGTGACTTCTATGAAGATAGAATTAATTATTTGGGTCACATTACTTGAGATAAAGGAATATATGTAAACCCTGAAAATTTTGAGGCCATTATGACTTGGCCTTCTCTAAGAAAGATGATAGGTGTAAGATCTTTTGTGGGACTTGCAGTGAATTGCAGGAATTTCATTGAAAGATATTATGTACGTAAAGTGGAGCCTATGTATAGGTTGAGGAATCTTGTATGTGGATGTGTATTTCCATGAGGAGATGACCCTCATATGTATGTGTAATCATATTAGGACTTCCTGAAGAGTGCAGGAAGACTGACCTCAACAGAGGAGATGGTTGTGCCCAATGATACCAAGGCAGGAAACTGCCATGTTCTATGAGAAGGATCTCATGACTAAAATCTAACTTCTGAACATAATAGATTTTAAATTTCATATTTTTAAATTTTGTTGTTGATTGCTAATTGATATTTTGGATGATATAAAATGGTGTCAAGATGACATGTTGTATGTGAATGTCCAAGTTTTGGGCAGTATGTGTAAGTAGAAAATAAGTGATCCCACTTGCAAAAGGAAAACATTATGAGAATGGTCTCATGGTTGCAAAAATCTGATTTTCTGTAGGAAGCATAATTGTGAATCCATATTTTGACTATCAATGATATTAATCATTTGATATTTGGAAATTTATGTATGCATGAAATGGATTTGAAAATCTATGATTGAAATTTTTATGATGACATCTCATGTGAATTTCATGCCAGTATGTAACACAGGTGAGATGATGGGAGTATTCCCTTTGAGCACATAGATTCTTAGGAGGATGTGTTTGAGATAGATGGCTCCTCTAGAAGGATGTATATGGGTACATCGCTTCACCCCCCAGCCATATAGGCACCAGTATGCATCACTGGGGACAACTAGGGTGTAAGACATCCAAATATACTTCCTTCCACACATATTCATGTTGTAAGGGGACTTCCATGAGAGTGGGGGCTCTGTGAATAGAATAACCCCTAGGTGTTATGGTGTTCAGAAAGGAACCACCTGAGCATTGGTAAGCACTGAGAGGAGGTGTTGAGCCCTTAAGCAGAGGTTCCCTTAAGCACCCATAGAGGTGTTAGGCTCTAGATCAAGGCTACCAGATCTCGGTTGAGAGATACTATACAGATAAGTATTTGGATTACTTAGCAACTTTTGTTGTTATTTATTTTCTGTGAATACACATGAGCATATAATGCAGCCATGGTTTTGAAAATATTGTTATAGATTGTATCCTAAAGGAATGAATATGAAATGTGAATTAATTCGTTGTGTCATCCGGAAGGGAAGCACTTGAGCTTGGTGAACACCTAGAGGAAGTGTTAGGATCTGATGCAAAGCTATTAGAACTCGGTTGGGAGATATTTTCAGGTGATCTGAGGCTTGCAGAAACTTGGATACCTTTTAATGCACACCCTTGCAAGGGGCGGGGTAGGTTTTGTGGGTGCCATAGTTGTATAAATCCAATTCGGATACGTGTGGAGCCAAAACAAGATACTTACGCAAAAAAGTATTTCAATTACCTGTTGATTTTACATCAATATATATGTGCATGTGATTCATCCATGATTTTTGAAAAACTCTTATGAATCTCACATGAGAATTGACTCATTGTTTGGGGCTTGAGCATAGGTATTGCTGGTTTCCAAAAACACTCGAGATGTTCCATGCTGTGGAGAAGGATTCTCCAAGACCAGAAAAAAGACTAGTGGTATGGACTGATGCATACAACTAAGGACCTGGAATATTTCTAGATTGTACCATTGGATAGATAAAGGTGAAGAAGGAGCACCATGGTCCTCATGAGGCTACATGGGAGCTGGAGGATGTCATGCGGTTGGTGCATCCATTTTTGTTTAAGTGTATGGAGCACTGAGTGCGGTGCCAGTGTAGCATTTTGTTTAAGATGGTAAAGCACTTAGGACAGTGTTGTTGTAAGGGGGAGGGGATTGTAATACCCCAATTTTGACCCCATGGTATTTAATTGTACATGATCTAAATATTTTATTGATATCATGGCATGGATCTCAAGGCTAAGGCCCTTCCATTGATGAACATTTTGTGCATAGGCGATCAAGGATAATACCTATGGTGATAGTGCTAAGCCGAGCACAGTATATATCTTTTGATATATCACGTAAATGTACAAATTAATAAAAATACCACAACTAGATATGGAAATGCAATGTGAAATAGACGGGAGCATGATTCATAAGGGCAAAGGGTGGGGAGTTAGTCAAACCCCATGAGCCAGATGTCAATGGGAAAAACCATGAATCCTCAGCTACCTTTTTTCCCTCTGTCCTCAATCGTCAATTTCTTCGAGAAGGTGGATGAGAAAGTTAATTTCTTAGGACGAGCAAGGCATGGTATTCTGATGGCTTGACTGAGCCATCTTGCAAGTTTCGAGCCTAGGAGGTCATTCTCTTACTTCTGCAGCAAGCAAACCCAGGGGATGCATGTCAGTTTTTTATTTCTCCCAGGATCAAGAATGTTTTATTCCTAAGCATCGTGGGGTTTTTACATTCTATTCTATCCTTTTTCTTGACCAGGAAATGATTCACTCTGTGGGTGAAACTCATGGAGGAGAGGCAGTTTGTTGTTTCTGCACATTATGTGTTTACAATGATAACTGTGTTTGATCTAGATTTGCATCCCTAAGTTGCATTGAACGTTGGATTCATTCACTCTTGGATCATTTTTTTTTCTCTAGAGAAGCGTAGTGTGGTGGTTCGACTACCCTGCATGCAGAAGTATAGCTCCGCAGTGTTTTGTCTGAATGACATTCTTGGCATTTAGTTCAGGAAGAAGGCATTCTATTCATTATTGTCTGGGATCATTATGCATAAGGGACGTAGGAGTCATTTAGTCATGATGGTGTATTGTTTTTCTAGCAAGAACCACGAACAATTGGTTTCGTAGTGATTCTTCGTGTTACAAAGTGAAGCCTGTATGGTTGTGTTTTCTTTGAGGATTGTTGTGTAGTGCATCCATGTTTGGTTTGAATGCCTAGGGGTGGATTAGGTCTATAATTGGTTGATAATCCTAGTAAAAAGAGGAACCATGGAAAAATATCAAAGGGGATGGTAAATACGGATAGCACACCTGTGTGAACACTAGAGGGAAGGTATGGCCTAAAGGACTGTATAAGCAAAGAAAGGAATACTTCCTTGTGTAGGGTTTCTTGGAGTCATGGAGACAAAGCTAGATCTAGTGTAGGTATCCTTAGCTCTAGGATTGAGCTCACTAGTCAAGCACATCTACCTATCCATTGCCTTAGTAGCCTGATAAGCCCAACTGTTAGTTGGTTTGACTAGGTTCCGATGTGTTTTGGATGTGTGTAAGCTTGTTGTTCCCTAGTCCCTTTTCGAAATCATGCCCATCTAGGGGGTGGTAATGTGTCAAGATATTAATGAACACATTGGCCTATGGTTGGGTGGAATGTTGCAGCGACATAGCTAGTTGTGGGACAATTTACTCATCAAGATAAGTGTCTCTGTTACTCTTTTTATGCAATGTGGTTGCTTATGAATGACTATATTGATTGTGTAGAATTATTATGAATATAATGAATTACTATGTTCATGTTGAATTCTTTTTGATGATCAAGTAGAGGTTTACTTATGTATGAATGACACTATAATTTCTTGTTTATGCCTTGTATGTTTTATGCATTTTTACTTCTACATTTTCCTATATGTTCAATGCATTTTGCTTAAGTCCTTGGAGGATAGAAAAGCCTGGTTAAAGAGGTCAGAATGCATATGGCTTAGTGTTTCCTCCCCTTAGAATTCGAAGGCAGAAACTGAAAAATGAAAAGTTGGACAAGGAATATTATGATGTTTCCATACCCTGGGATCCATAGCAGAAGGAGAAATGCAGGAAGCGGGAAAAAGAAGTGTAAATCCAAGCAGAAAGTGATTTTTCTAAATCCTGAGATTCGCATGCGGAAGGAGGAAAACCAAAAAAATGTTAATATAAGGAGTTGAGTTTTGGAATTCTGATTTTTAAGGTGTAGAAGGCAGAAAGGTCGTTGAATGTTCCTTCACACATGGAGTTTCCAAGTGTAGAAGGCAGAAACTGGAAGTGCGGGAGGTAGAAGGCAAAAGAGAGATTAAGTATTGCTCGTTGAACTTTAGATTTTTTATTTTTAATTTCCAAGGTCAAAAGGGAAGAAGTGCAGAAGTGCAGAATGCAGACTGCGGAAAGATAGGTTCAGTGTGGAAGAAGTCATTGCGATCGTAGAAGGGATCTGTCAAGGGCAGAACGACTGTTACAATGATGTACAAAATTTCCTAAGCCTGGAAATGAAGGTGGAAGTGTGAGTTAGCATCCATGCCCGGTGTTTGAAAATAGAACAAGGGTTCTTGAAGTAAACAAAATTATAATTTATCTACATTATGGGTATAGGGACGTGACAATTAACTTAACTTAACTGGAACTTAACTTATTTCAAGACTCCTACGATAACAAATCTAAAGCTTATTTTATTTCAAATTTAATGAATTAAATATTAAAAAAAAATTTGAGAAGCACTTTGAAATCCTTTTCGGGCGCTCGCATGAAGTTGGTTCTACTTTTTATTGCCACTTAAGAAATCAGAAATGCACTTCCGAAGTGTAAATTCAGAACGCATATGTGTTATTGATGGTATGTTTGGAATAACCCAAGCCCAAATAGAAGGATAAGGTTCGTAAGGAAGTAGTGCATATGCATTTTGTAAAAGTTAAATATTGCATGTGCGATATATATCGCAAGTGCGATATATTGCATATGCGATATATATCGGAAGTAAGATATTTCACATATGTGATATTTAAAACTAAAAAAAAAAAACAGAGGCCACAGGCCTTAAATATCATTTGTACAGTGAAGCATCGGGAGAGAAATAAACCGCATTGGCAAAAAAACGCAGAGGCGATTTGTGTTTCACCTTTTGGAGGTCGAGTTGGAGGTCGATTGGCTCCAATGGCATGTAACTTCTCTTATCCATTTCAATTAGTTTTCAATTCTTTATTGTTTTTCTTAATTTCATAGTTTTTATAATTGCATAAAAAAAATTTAATAAAAAAAATTGAATGAAATCAAAGAATGATAAATTAAAAAAACTTCTATTTTTTTGTTTAAATCTTAATAGATAACAGAAATGAGCAAGAGAATGTGGAAAATGAACCCTCTAATAACCCAAAACCTAACACAAACATGAACCCAAACCCAAATTCGGAGGGGGAACAAGATCGAAACTCACAGATTCTTGTGCGTTTAGCGTCATTGAGGTGCCTTAGCTCATCTATTAGAGGGGGGGATCATTTGAGATAGTATTTAGCTGATGCATTGGACACAATAAAAAACACAATTTCCAATGCCCAAGGAGCTCTGCACAACATTAGCTCATATAGAGAATCCAGGAGGCAATACAACTATGATGGATTGAGTTACAAAGACATAAAAGGCCTAAAGATTACAAAATACCAATTACTTTCATTATTTCGAGACCCTAGCACTAGATTGGTTCCACCCACCAGTCGACCACACATTTCCATAGACTGGTGCATTGAATTAAATATAAAGGCCGATTGGATGGATCGTTGGTATATGGTCTTCAATGAAGACCCTCATGGGAATAGGGACATCCCATTTTATTTCCTTAGGAAGTTGTATTCAGAATTCATCCTACGGAAATATGTTAACTATTTCAATGTCTTAGGCTTCCAGGGTGTTGGTCATGGGATGCCCCAAGATAGGAAAGGGGCCGCGACATATCCTAGCCATGTGCCATGCCCTCCATGCACACCAAAACCCCCTCGGCTATATCCTCCTACGGGTCCTGTGATTGAGGATACACGGGAGGAATTATTTAACTTGGCAGATACATTGCTTCAGCATGGGACTGACGTCCAAGGAAATGTAGGCCAAGGGTTTGGCACTTCTAAGGCCAGCCCTTCTACAGATCACACAAGAGATGAAGAGTGTTCAAAGCATTGTGTTACTCCACACCCTTGCACATAGTGTGGAGGCATATGCTATGGCCCTGCTTCAGACTTCCAAGACGATGGATTACTTCGATTTGTAACTAAAACTCATTATTTTCATATTATATTTTGTTTCATATAACAAAATTGTTTCGTAATTTATTTCTATTTAATTATCTAACAAATTATGTGAACGAATATACAATTGGTGTCCCATGGCACACCAAAGTCACCTAGTCCACAGATCAATGTTGAGAACATTGATGTGGCTGTCAATATTGCATATAGGTTTGGTTCTTCACCATTAGTGGTAAGAACTATACTTGTTAATTTGTCAACTTTATTTACATATTTATAGTAGATATTGTTGATATATTTGTAACTTCGGAATGTATTCATCTATGTATCTTATGTATTGTAACCCGATGTTTATTCCAAGATTTATCTATAAAGTAATTGAGTCATGTTGTCATGCCCCGATGTTTCGATTGGGAGGATCAATAATGTAAACAATTCATGTCAAGTCATTATGGGTAACCCTCCGATTGTCTAACGGTTAAAGTCCCCACAGTTCCGGGGCACTAGGGTTATTAGACTCTCCTAGTAGAGGTCGGCCCTGGTAGGGTTTTAGTCATGTTGAGATTAGTATAAATAGAGAACTAGAGTCTCTATTTATCACACAACTCACACACACTCAACTGTAGCACATAGTTGAGGAAGGAGAAGATACTGGGGTTAGACAAGAAGAATATTACTGCTGTCGGGAGGTCACTTACTGTTTTGGGATTTTATTGTTTTGGTGCTGATTCTATCTCTAAGGAAGTTGCGGGGTTTTCTCCATTTATGGTTTCCCTGAGGAAAAACATTATGTTCATTGTCTCTTGTGTTTGATTGTTTTACTTGTTATTCTATCGGTTAAAGATCCTAATAATGCTAGCTTAATGTTGAAAAACTAACATGGTATCAAAGCTAACCTAAGAAGAAGACACTGTACAGCTATGGGAACTAGGGCTTCCTAGTTTATGGATATTCCTCCATAGATTTTTAGCAAACGTAAGGTGGAATAACTCTCCTCCTTAGGGTGCATCCTTCTATCAAAGCAGAATCCAATTCTAAGTTTTTTCAGTTTTGGACCCGACACTGCTGCCGAAAATTAGGTCTTTTGTCAAAACCCCAAAAATTCTAAAAAATTTAATTTTTTTTTAAAATAACGTATAATCACATTAATGCAATCATTTAATATTTGATTAGTTTATGTTACTATAATTGTAACTGAATTATCTTTTATTATACCTAACTTTAAAGAAGAGTTTCTTGTCAGTTACTGATTGTTTTCTGTTTGTGACCACAAGGTGGGTTTGTCATGAAGGACTGGGCTTACTTAGCTTCTGAGCTAATGCAACAGTTTTTCTTCTCTTACAGATTACAAGTAAAGAGATTTGGATGCTGCAATTAAAATTCTAAAGTATTTTAAGTACAAGTTTTTATTTGCAATTCAAGTTCAGGGAACATTAGTGGCTAAACTCAAAACATTGCTTACTGAGGTAATTTTCAGTATCTGTTCTTCTTTTTATCCTTGCAGATGTAGAATTATAGCTCTTTACATTACTGAACTGTCTGATCTCTAATTTAAATGTCAGTGTCAAAGATCTTTAGAATTAGATCGTTTATGTTTAGAAAATGATAATCTGCAGTTTATACTAAAGAAAGATATAAATATTCTTACTTAGTAAAGTGTATAAAGAAGGAGATTAATAATATACTGTTACCAAATATTAACCTACCCAATGATAAAGAATAACCTATTTTGACCTACGAGGGCTTATATGCATTACATCGATTCGTTCAATTTCCAAGGTTAACCCTTACTTTGATAACCCTTAAAGGGTTTCACTTTCATATGTGAAAATCCTAGTATTTAAGAACATTCAATCCAGATAATATACTCATCAATTTTTTTTGTTTCCAATCCTTCTTGCAAGTTTTTATCTAGCTTAGATGACTATGACAAAACATAAAGGTGAATATTACAATATCAAGGTTACAATGGATAAATCTACAACTTCTAAAAAAAGACCCAATAGTATGCTCTGTACATGCAATAGAGATATTGGTAGAGAAAAATAACCTTCTTACTTAACCAAAAGTATATTACTTCCACCCCATAATCATGTTATCAATGATTCTATTAAAGTTGTAGAATGATCAAAACCAAAATAGTCATTCATTTGGATGCTTGGCTTATAACCAAGTCTAAGACAATTTAAGTTAAAGGTCTTTTCTAAGGTGAACCTCTAAAACTCTTTATCTTAGATATTTTGAGCTTGTAAATAAAGTGGTGTTTTTTTTTGTATTTACCACTCTAGAAATGGCGGTTTAAAAGTTAAACTTTTTAATTCATATAACAATACAAGATCCTTTACCAAAGATCCTTTACAAAATAATTTGGTTGAATCATAGAAATAAAACTTAGGATTATCATTATAATTTCAACACAAGGGATAATATTTTAATATGGTGATAATGTATTATAACCAATTAAGATTCGTAACCTTTGCATAATGGAAATTCCAAAGATAATTTTATGCATTTAACAAGATCTGGTTATTATTACTCCATATCATAAGTTGACTTTCGCTAATCTTTGAAATAGCCCCAATAATTGTTGCAAGAGTTCTTCGTAATCGTTCCTATAAACTATGGAAAAACTTACTCCGTAACCAAATTATTACTTGGCGACGTGGCTTTGTGTGAGCCAAACGTCACAGTATTTAAAAAGGCTCAATCCTTAACCTAGCTCATTGCTCTCCTTTGCCTTTGGGTATTCTTTCGGCTTCTGCGAGAAGGCTGGCCCTTCTGTCACCTACACAATGCTATGAATGCCTTCGGCTCATTTCTCTGGGCGATGGTTGTGCGTTTGTACCCAAATGGAGACTGTTCCTTGATGTCTCTCCATGCCATACTTCTCTTTCCTCTTAGTTGTTTTTGCTGGCTTGAAAACTCACTCTAAACGCTCGCCTATACCAGTCTTCGTCTTCTTCCTTCATCCCACTTCTGAGTAGGTGATTTCTCCTTTCAAAAATATCATGGTTAGATTACACGATATACTGTGAGTGGTTGCCAAGAAAGCATATTGCAGCTATAGGGTTTTTACCTGGTCTTGTTAAATAGTTGGGTTTCCTCTGTTGTCATAGTTTGATGAGGTGTTGTAAACACTAACTCCTTCTTGTAGGTGATTGCTGAACGTTCTACTCGTGCTGTCATGGTCGCTGCGAAGCTGGTTGCTACGACTGAGGCCGAGGTAAAGTATTATTCAATCTGTTAACTGATAAGCTCAAAACCCTGTTTAAAATTTTCCTTGCGTTTTAAAAAAAATATGATATTAACAACCAGTTTGTTTTTATGTGGTTTGCAGTTACGGTGCTGCTTCTCTTCTCTGTCGGCGAAAGGAGTAAGGGTTATGGCGATAAGGAAAATGGTAATCCTTGGTTTCTCCATGGCTCATCCACCTTGTGTAACCCTGATGGGGTTATGAGAAAATGGTCATTGCGGCCTGTTTAGACTCTCAATGATTTTGGTTATTTTAATTATTTTGCTCGCCGTTAACATGTTGGGTTAAGACACTAGCTCTGCCACAGAGATTTCCGGCTTCAGCCGTGATTGTAAATCTTGTTTTTGTTTAAATTTCTATGTTTTAAAGAAATGAACAGGCTATAAGCCTTCATATGTAAATTCTTGTCATGGTTGTGGGTTAATATCAAGAATGGATTCACAGTCGTTACTTATATACTATTTTGAATAGATAGGGTTTTTTCCCTCAGTTGTTATAAAAGCTTTTAAGACTGTTTCCATATGCTGCATCCCTCCTTTTTATTACAGCATTGGAAATCTGAATGCTTACTTTACTTTATTTGAAACCGGCTGTGAGAAGAAATTTACTGTTAATTTCACTATTTGTTAATTTATTTTTATAACTTAGATTTTCTAGGGTTTACTAGTTGACAGTGAAGGAACAATTCCATTTCCTTTTCTTTTAAGGTTATTATTATTAAAAGTACTTTTTGTAACAATAGGGTTACTAAATATGTTTATGGTATATTGTTGAGCTCGATAATGGGCCACCTGTAAATTTGTTGTTTACTTTGAGTAAAAAAAAAAAGAAAACCTTTAAATTATTTACTGATAAGAAGTGTTATCTGATTTTTAATTTAACCTTCTTGTAGCAAGAAAAATGTAATTAATATATATTGTTTATACCCTGTTAATAATAATGGGTTTTTATATCCTTATTTTTATTTAATCTTAGTACTGTCAGTATATCTATACTTGTAGCACAACAGTATAAGTAGTTCCATTATCTGTCGATAGTAATAAAATACTACTTATATTAATAGTAATAATATTCTTGTATTACATAAATAAATTACTATTATAATCACTATATTAATTTTCTGTGAATACTAGAGCTCTATATAATATCCTTAGTTTATTTCCACCAGTTTATCGAAAAGAGTACTTACTAAATAACTTTGATGTAATTTATACCATACTGTCTAATTTCTTTTATAATTCAATTATGTTTCTTAGTTATGATAGTTATTTATATATGTTCAGTTTTTAATTTATCTCTGTCCAGGATTATCTTATAAGTTCACATGTTAATATTGTTCAGAGTATTTGCTTAATTTATTTTTAACAGAAGAATTTATTCTATTTAAATCCTACTACAAGTTCTAGTATTAAACTAGATAGAGCAGATATACTACTCTGAAAGAAAGAACTGTATAGTGAAACAGTAATTAACCTAGTCTAAAATCTACCCTTCTATCTATTCTTTCTTATAATAAAATTACTGAAAAACAAAATATAGTACCAGAAAACAGTTTTTAAGATTGAGAGAAATTAAACTGTAAATCTGTAAGCACTTGAAATTACTAGAAGTATCTAATGATAAAACTGTTCAGAAGAAATACTACTCTAATTTCCAAAGTAATACTTCTGCAATTAACACAGTGATACCATTCTTATAATTTTACTTCCATTCTATGATATTTTATCATCAAATCATCCTTCTATAATTCTAACCCTGTTCTGGAGTACGGTCTGGTGATACCAGATGTGGAAAAACACAGTAACTATTAACAGATTTATCTACTGATATCTTGAGATACTAACTTTACTGAACTAACTAACTACTCAGACATATAAATAAACATAACATGCATCCATTCATACTCAGTAAACATAAAGAAATAAATGACAGAACCTATTTAAGTTGTGGACAACAACAGCAATGGGAGACCGTTCCTCCCTACCAACTCCTAGAGAGCGCTCAGACAACGACTCCTCAAGACCCCCGAGCTTGCTCTGGTCTCCCTCGCTGGAACTAGGTGCAGCAATGTCAGATACCAGTCCTCAAACTCAGTATGAATACAGAACTTATCAACAAGTTCTCCCAGCTAAAAAGCTGTAAATAACCAAGTTACTGCAGCATTCCTCTCAAACAACTTCCTTAACGTTTTTCCCTCTTCCTCAATGAATTTCCTGAATAACATTCACCTGAATGCATTCTCTCTGGAAAATAACTAAGCAGCCTCAACTCTCTTCATTGAGTACTTTTAAAAGATTGCCTAGGTATTTGTTGGGTTAACTGTCATTTAATGAGTGACCTGCTCTAATTCCACTTTCTTGGGGAATCATGACCCCAAATATAGGGAAGTTGCCACCTGCAACTTAGGAAGTGTTTGAGGATGCTGCCACTTATCTTTTTCTTGCCACCTAGTTCCATCCACCAGTTTGACCAGTAACCTCTTTTTAACAGCTCTCCCATGCTGTTGTCTCCATAATTTATTTATTAAATAATAAAATATTATGAATTACACTCCATTATTGTTGACTCTGCTGAGTCATCAATCCCTACTTAGAATTAATTTTAACATAATGTCTCAGAAATATAATAAAACAATTTACATAATTTTACAAAATTGGGGTATGTGACAACTTTTCACAGAAGAGGAATTTTTCAGTGAGCCTAGGCCTGGATTGATCTCCTCCCCAAAATTGAAGTTAGGGACAAATTTCAAGGAATTTGGGTGGATAGATATCTGGAAAAGCAAAACCCTAATATGCTCATGATCTAGTACTACGGGATTTCAGCCCCAAATCCAAATCTAACATCTTAACCTGGTAAGATCTAAATATTTTGTATTTCCATTTGACGTTCTCAGTTTAATATGTCTCATCATACCAAGCTTGATGAAAATATTGAGGGAGCTGATAAATTCCGAGCCTGGAAGTATAGGATCTCCCTGGTCCTAGAAGAGAATGAATTAGACTCCTACATGCATGAGGAGGTTTCAGTTCCAGAGGGAGATGAGAAAAAATCCTTACATAAGAATAATATGGTTATGGAAAAGAGGATCATTGCTGATTCTATCAAGGATCACCTTATACCTCAGGTGTCCTCTCTTAAGACACCTAAAGCTATGTTTGATGCCCTAACCAAATTATTTGAAGGGAAGAACATAAACCAGAAGATGACTTTGAGGAATCAACTGAAGAATGTGAAGATTCAAAATGCAGAGACCATCCAGTCTTACTTCACAAGGGTTTCTCATATCAAGGAACAATTAGAAGCTGTAGATGAAGAAGTGGAAAATGCAGATATTGTGATGACAACTCTAAATGGCCTTCCTAGCTCATGAGATTCTTTCATCCAAGGAATCTGTGCCAGAAATAAATTGGTAAAATTTAGCAGACTATGGGAAGAATGTTCTCAAGAAGAAGCACAGATAGCAGCTCAAGAAGAGAATATGGGAAGTGAAGACCAAGCTCTCACAGTTCACTCCAAGAAAGGAAAAAGAAGTAATCATCACTCCAAAGGTAATAATCCTCGTCATAGAGATAACAATAGAAAGAACCTATCTAGATTAAGATGTTATAGATGTGATGAGATAGGACACTTTGCAAAAGACTGTCCTAAGAACAAGGTCCACTCTCATAAGAAGAAGGGGAACAAAAGAAGACATCATGCTCATGTTGCAGAGGATGATGAACCATCCAAGAAAAGAACCAGATATGAAAGTGGATATTCTTCAAGCGAGGATGAATATGTTTTGATTTCCGCTCTCATAGGTAACATTACTCTTGGAAGTGATGATTGGCTTATAGATAGTGGAGCTTCCAAACATATGACTGGATTCAAGGAATCCTTTGTGAGACTGTCAAAACATGAATCACCTCACAAGGTGAAACTAAGAGATAACTACCAATATCCAATCTGAGGTAGTGGGGAATCTTCCTATAAGCTAGACTCTGGAAAGTCTCTAAGAATGAAGGAAGTATTGTTTGTGCTAGGACTCAAGAAGAACCTTCTCTCCCTACCAGTATTGGATGCAAAAGGAATGAGGGTTTCATTCATAGATGGTCAAGTCATCATGTGGCCAAGAGGAAATACTATCAATGATGCAGTGGTAATTGGAGAACAAGAAGGAGATTTGTACAAATTGAAGGGCCATCCAAAACAAGCCTTGGTCCATGACACAGTAGAGCCAAGTGAAATTTGGCATAGAAGGCTTGCACATGTGCATTATAGAGCACTACCTATTGCAAGCAAAGCTATTAAGGGTCTTCCAGAATTCCAAGCAAAACATGATGGGGTCTGCAAAGGATGTGCGAAAGGAACGAATACAAAGAAGACATTTCCAAGCAGCGAAAGCAAAGAAAAAGAAATCTTGGAAATCATCCACTCTGGTGTATGCGGTCTTATGTCATCAAACTCACTAAGCAGGTATGCATATTATGTTTCTTTTATTGATGACTTTTCTAGGAAGACATGGGTTTACTTCATGAAGAACAAAGATGAAGTATTTAAAAAGTTCAAGGAATTCAAAGCCTTAATCGAGAACCACACTGAAAAAAATATCAAGACTTTTCGATCAAATAATGGCAGTGAATTCACTTCGAATGAATTCAAAGAGCTATGAAAAGAATCAGGGATTAAGAGGGAGTTGTCCACTCCTTATAATCCACAACAGAATGGGATTGCAGAATAGAAGAACAAAACTATCATGGAAGCTAGAAGAGCCATGCTTCATGATCAAGATCTTTCTATGCATCTTTGGGATGAAGCTGACAGAATAGTGGTGTATGTACAAAACTGTACTCCACACAGATTACTCAAGAACAACACTATTGAAGAAGTCTTGTCCGGCAAGAAACCATAAGTTAGCCATCTCAGAATATTCGGTTGTCCTGTGTACATACACATTGCGAAAGAGAAGAGAACAAAATTAGATCCTTCGAGAAAGAAGGGTATATTTGTGGGATATTTTGAAAGCTCGAAGGCTTACAGAATATATTTCCCAGGATACAAGAAGATTGACATCAGCAAGGATGTGACATTTGATGAAGACATGACTTACAACAAATCCAGAAAAAGACCTGCTGAAGAACCTGAAGAAGCAGAAGCACCCAGAATTCATGATACAACCATGAATGAATAAACTCAATAAGAAGATAGAGATTTCGAAGAACCACAAATACCTGTAGATCCACCTCTGGAGAAGATTCCTCATAAGAGGAAACTTGCTTGGGTACAAGAACTTATGCAAGGTGCAAAGAGATATGGGGCTCCAGAAGAGAATCATAGAGAAAGAAAGAGGACCAGATCCTGCTCTAGGTATGTAGCTTTACTATGTGATTTCACTGATAAAGAACCTTCCAGTTACGAAGAAGCAGCAGAACAGAAAGAATAGAAGGATGCTATGATCGAAAAATACCAATCGATCATGAAGAATGATGTTTGGGATGTTGTCCCAAGACCAGAAGAGATGTCAGTTGTAACTTCCAAATGGATCCACAAGATTAAGCATGCTGCAGACGGTAGCATTGAAAAATATAAGGCAAGATTTGTGGCTGGGGGTTTCTTTCAGAAAGAAGGAATAGATTATGAAGAAACCTTCGCACCTATAGCCAGATACACTTCCATTAGATCGGTACTTTCTCTGGCTGTAGTGATGAAATGGAATATACACCAGATGGATGTCAAGACTACCTTCTTGAATGGTGTAGTGGAAGAGGAAGTGTATGTAGAGAAGCCACTCGGTTTTGAGACACATGACAGAGAGTCTCATGTATGTAGATTTAACAAAGCCTTGTACGGTTTGAAACAAGAAGCCAAGACCTGGTACGACAAAATTGATAGCTTTCTATCCAGTTTGGGCTTTACCAAGAGTAAATCAAATTCCAACCTTTACTACAAGGTTGAAGATGGCAACCCAGTGATGCTTCTACTATATGTAGATGATCTATTTGTGATAGGTACGGATGGGTTGATTGCTGATACGAAGAGAAAGCTTGCTGTTGAGTTCGAAATGAAGGACTTGGGGATGATGCATTACTTTTTAGGTATGGAGGTGTGGCAGAGTGCAAATGGAATCTTCCTTGGACAAGGGAAGTATGCAGTAGATATCCTGAAGATGTTTGGGATGATGGATTGCAAGGCTATGGCCACAGCTATGGCATCGAACCTAAAGCTATTGAATGATGCTTCATCAGAGTCAGTTGATGCTATGATGTATCGTCAGATGATTGGGTCATTGATGTATGTGACAAACACAAGACTAGATATTTTCTTTGCTGTGAACACCTTGAGCCAGTTCCTGACAGATCTGAGACATGTTCACTTGATTGATGTAAAGCATATTCTGAGGTACCTGAAGGGTACAGTTGATTATGGTCTCAAGTACGATGCAAATCAGAAGATTAACCTGGAGGGTTATGTTTATTTAGATTGGGTAGGAAATGCCATCGATAGGAAGAGCACTTCAGGGTGTTGCTTTAGTATGGGATCAGGTGTGATCTCTTAGCTTAGTAGGAAGCAATCCTGTGTGGCATTAAGTACAGTTGAAGCAGAGTATGTCGCAGCTTGTTAAGCTAGTTGGGAGGTAGTATGGCTACGAAATTTGTTGTCTGATTTATTTGATCTCTAGTTGGATGCTACTTGTATACATTGTGACAACCAGAGTTGCGTAAAGTTGTCAGAGAGTCCAGTGTTCCATGACAAGTCGAAGCATATTGATATTAAGTACAACTATATCAGGGATATGGTGCAGAGGGGAGTAGTGAAGCTCTAGTATGTTGCAACAGAGGAACAAATAGCTGATGTATTGACAAAGCCATTGCCTAGGGTGAATTTCGAGTACTTCAGGGAGAAGCTTGGTGTTCTCCAAATAGAGGTTTCCTCCAAGGGAAATTGATGAGTCCCATAGCCATTCTGACATGGTGAGAGGATTGGTTCCTTCCATGGTCAGATGTAAGGACTGAGCCATTTTTTCATGGTGAGAGGATTGGTTCCTTCCATGTCAGATATGAGTGCTGAGATCCATAGCCATTCTGACAAGTAGTTCAGATATAATGGCTGATCCATTCTGTCATGGTGAGAGGATTGGTTCCTTCCATGTCAGTTATGAGTGCTGAGATCCATAGCCATTCTGATGAGTAGGTCAGATATAAGGGTTGAGCCATTCTGTCTTGGTGAGAGGATTGCTTCCTTCCATGTTAGATATGAGTGCTGGCCATTCTATGGAGTAGGACAGATGTAAGGGCAATTGCCATTCTTTGAATGGATATTCTTGGTGAGGTACTAGGAAAACTCAGTCTAGGACTGAGTAGCCATTCCGATGTGATAGATGGATGTGTTCCCACTTGATCAGATGTAATGGATGAAACATTCTATCATGGCTAAAGGATTAAGTTCCTTCCATGTCATATGTGAGTGTTGGTCATTCCAAAGAGTAGGTCCGATGTAAGGGCAACTTCCATTCTCTAGGAGAATGGAGGCACCTGGTCAGTTACCGGGTAGCTCAGTCGAGGAGGACTAGGGGCCATTCTAATGTGACTATAGGATTGGTTCCTACAAGATCACATATGAGTGTAGATCCCTTCCATCATTGTGAGCAGGATGTGTTCCCACCTGGATGGATGTAAGTGCAGAGCCTTTTCATCATTGTGAGCAGGATGTGTTCCTGCCTGAATGAATGTAAGTGTAGAAATATTTCATCATTGTGAGCAGGATGTGTTCCAGCTTGGATGAGAGTATTTCATCATTGTGGTAGGAAGTGGTTCTGGCCTGGATGGAAGAACAGAGATCTTCCATCATTGTGGTAGGATGTGGTTCCGGCCTAGATGAAAGTACAAAAATATTCCATCATTGTGGTAGGATGTGGTTCGGGCCTAGATGGAAGAACATAGATCTTCCATCATTGTGGTAGGATGTGGTTCGAGCATGGGTGGATGTGAGTACTATGCCTTTCTCATGAGTAGGTTAGATATAAGTGCTGAAGAATACCTACATGGAGGCTAGGTCTACAACCAACATGAAAAAGGGTTGGCTCTGTAGAAATTCCTATGATGAGAAGAATCATGAGATAGCACCAGTGATGATCCAGATCTAGTGATGATGGCCAGTGATGATCCAGATCCACTGATGATGATCCAGCAGTGATGATCCAGATCCAGTGATGATCCATATCTAGTGATGATGGCCAGTGATGATCCAGATCCAGTGATGATGATCCAGCAGTGATGATCCAGATCCAGTGATGATCCAGAACCAGTGATGATGCCTAGTGATGATCCAGATCCAGTGATGATGTCCCGTGATGATCCAAATCGAGAGATGATCCAGATTCAAAGATGAAGAGGACTTGAAGATGAAGATGACTTGAAGACTCAGATGAATAGAGATGCAGAAGACGAGATGATCCAGCTGATATAGAGAAGAAGACCAGTACTGAAAATTGTGTTGAAAGAATACCTTCCTAGTTAAAAGGGAGTGTTGATGTATTTGTAAGTTTAGAATGTATTCATCTATGTACCTTATGTATTGTAACCCGATGTTTATTCTGGGATGTATCTATAAAGTAATTGAGTCATGTTGTCATGCCCCGATTTTTATTCTGGGATGTATCTAGAAAGTAATTGAGTCATGTTGTCATGCCCTAATGTTTCGATCAGGAGGATCAATAATGTAAACAAGTCATGTCAAGTCATTATGGGTAACCCTCCAATTATCTAAGGGTTAAAGTCCCCGCAGTTCTGGGGAACTACGGTTATTAGACTCTCCAAGTAGAGGTCGGCCCTGGTAGGGTTTTAGTCATGTCGAGATTAGTATAAATAGATAACTGGAGTCTCTATTTATCACACAACTCATACACACTCAAGTGTAGCACATAGTTGAGGAAGGAGAAGATACTGGGTCTAGACAAGAAGAAGATTACTGCTGTCGGGAGGTCACTTACTGTTTTGGGCTTTTACTGTTTTGGTGCTGATTCTATCTTTGAGGAAGTTGCGGGGATTTCTCCATTTATGGTTTCCCTGAGGAAAAACACTGTGTTCGTTGTCTCTTGTGTTTGATTGTTGTACTTTTTATTCTCTCAGTTAAAGATCCTAATAATTCTAGCTTAGTGTTGAAAAACTAACAGAGATTGTAACATTCAATACATCCTAATTTTGACACAACATGTTTTATGTAGGGTGATCAGGATGAGTACATTGAATCTCAGCCTATTCCCTCTCATGCAGAGGTAGATTCCCAAACACAGGTATTATTTTAAATATGCTTTTAATTATGTTTCGCTTTCTTTGGAAAAAACATTTTTTGTCCATCATGTATATGTCTCGCTTTCTTTGTATTATCTGACATTGACATATGTTACATTATACAGGAAACCATTGAGCCATTGGTTCTTGAAGAGCACCAAGGTGAGGTTGTTGCCAACCCACCTCTTCCCCCCGCCAGGTACATGTATGTTTCACTTTCTTTGAAAACATCATTTTTCATCCATGTAGTATATATGTGTATGATTCTTTTTATTATCTGAATTTGACATATGTTATTTTATGCAAGCTTCTATTGAGGCATCGGTGCTTGAAGAGCACCAGATTGATGACCCACCTATCATGAGCAAGAAAGTACGTTTATGTATCTCTTTCTTTTAATTGTGATTTTAATGATTCAACATGTACATTTTTTATTTTTTGAAATTGTCTAATTACATCTTTATCCTTTTGTACATAGCAACATGGGTTTGATGAATATGTCCAAAAAACGAGCTTCTTCACTAGTAGAAGTAGAAGTCCTTTTCTCTCGTTCCTACTTAAACGATCCACTGGTTATGCACCTCCTCTCACAAGGCAGCAGGTAAGTTTATGTATCGCTTTCTTTGTACATTTATGTATGGCTTTCCCTAATTTGGTGCTTTCTCTTTGTACATTTTTGTAGGTTTATGTATCACTTTGACATATGTTACTTTATGCAGGAATCTATTGAGACAGTTGTGCTTAAAGAGCACCAAAGTGATGTTGTTGGCAACCCACCTCTTCCCCCCAACCAGGTACATGTATGTTTCTCTTTCTTTGGAAACATCATTTTTCGTCCATGTAGTATATATGTCTCTGATTCACTATTTTATAAAAAATTGACATATATGTTACTTTATGCAGGCTTCTAGTGAGTCATTGGTGTGTGGAGAGCACCAAATCGGTGACCCACATCTGATGAGCTAGCAGGTACATTTATGTATCGCTTTGTTTGTACATTTGTGTATTGCTTTCTCTGATTTGGTGCTTGAAGAGACCCAAATCGATGACCCACCTCTCCCCCCCCCACCCCGCCAAATGTACATGTATATTTGTTGACATTGGCATATATATATATTTTTTATGCAGCTTGATAGTGAGAAAGTGGTGCTTGAAGAGAACCTAATCAAGGTCACTGTTAGTGAGGCACCATGACCCACCATTGCTTACTCACGTACAATAAGTAAAAATGTTATTTTGGTTTTGGAATTTGAACAAAATGTACATAGAATTTTTAAAGGTTGGTAAACTAACTTACAAAATTTGGTTTTTTTGCAGTCTCCACTAATGCAACCTATCCCTCTTGTTCAGCGATGGGGATCACCAGCGAGCAGTCGAAAAAGAAAGCTAGACTTCTCCGAAGACATTGGCAGTGGAAGCAAAAGGGGGGATAACTAGAATACATGTATAGGGGGGATACATAGATGTAACGTTTTGTTCATATACACACAGATGTACTTTTTGATCCATTATTTTGTATTATGGCCATGTGGCATGCCAATTTTTGTAACATTATTTCTATACATATATAAGATAAAACAAAATTCAAATTTATACATATATGGTTGACTTGATCTTGGAACATGATATGTGTGGTTCACCTATGTGATATAATTATTTGTGTGGTTCACATCTGTGCTAACTTATGAATTGCCAATACTTAAAGGAAGAATTTATGACTCATCAACTTTTTAACATTATGGCTATCCTCAACTTTTTAACATCATAAGCATACCATACACTAACATCATAACACTAAGTCATGCATGCATGTGTAATATACCATATCATACCTTACAATACCCTATGATACGAACATCATACCATACTAAGATACACCATACCCTACAATACCCTACAATTCTAACATCATACCCTAAAAACCCTAGTTGGTTTTCAATACATACATACATCCATGTGTTTCTAGTTCCATCACATAATTTGTAAAGAGGTCACTAAACCATAGTTCCATGTCATACCTTGTCAACCCTAGTGATAGCATGTAAATTGGTGTTCATGAAAGCCTAGTTGGTTTCCAATTTGTACATGTCCATGTGTTTCTAGTTCCCTCTCTTAAATTGTAAATTGCACACTAAACCCTAGTTTCATCTCATTATTTGTCAACCCTAGTTGGTTTCCAATTTCTAGTTCCCTCTCTTAACTTGTAAATTGCTCAGTAAACCCTAGTTCCATCTCATTATTTGTCAACCCTAGTGATAACATGCAAATTGGTGTTCATGAAAGCCTAGTTGGTTTCCGATTTGTACATGGCCATGTGTTTCTAGTTCCCTCTCTTAACTTGCAAATTGCTCACTAAAATCTAGTTCTATCTCATTATTTGTCAACCCTATTGATAGCATGCCAATTGGTGTTTTTGAAAGCCTAGTTACTCTCCGATTTGTACATGGCCATGTCTTTCTAGTTCTGTCTCATAACTTGTAAAGAGCTCACTAAACTTTTGTTCCATCTCATTATTTGTTAACCCTACTGATATCATGCAAATTAGTGTTCATGAAAGCCTAGTTGGTTTCCAATTTGTACATGCAAATGTGTTTCTAGTTCCCTCTCTTAAATTGTAATTTTCTCACTAAACCCTAGTTCCATCTCATTATTTGTCAACCCTAGTGATAGCATGCAAATTGGTTTTTTTTGAAAGCCTAGTTAGTCATCGATTTGTACATGGCCATGTCTTTCTAGTTCCATCTCATAACTTGTAAAGAGCTCACTAAACCTTAGTTCCATCTCATTATTTGTCAACCCTAGTTGGTGCATGCAAATTAGTTTTCATGAAAGCCTAGTTGGTTTCCGATTTGTACATGGCCATGTGTTTCTAGTTCCCTCTCTTAACTTGTAAATTGCTCACCAAACCCTATTTCTATCTCATTATTTGTCCACCCTAGTTGGTTTCCAATTTCTAGTTCCCTCTCTTAAATTGTAAATTGCTCAATAAACCCTAGTTTCATCTCATTATATGTCAACCCTAGTTGGTTTCCAATTTCTAGTTCCCTCTCTTAACTTGTAAATTGCTCACTAAACCCTAGTTCCATCTCATTATTTGTTAACCCTAGTGATAACATGCAAATTGGTGTTCATGAAAGCCTAGTTGGTTTCCGATTTGTACATGGCCAAGTGTTTCTAGTTCCCTCTCTTAACTTGTAAATTGCTCAGTAAACCCTAGTTCCATCTCATTATTTGTCAACCCTAGTGATAGCATGCAAATTGGTGTTTTTGAAATCCTAGTTAGTCTCCAATTTGTACATGGCCATGTCTTTCTAGTTCCGTTTCATAACTTGTAAAGAGCTCACTAAACCCTAGTTCCATCTCATTATTTGTCAACCCTAGTTGGTTTCTGATTTGTACATGGCCATGTGTTTCTAGTTCCCTCTCTTAAATTGTAAATTGCTCACTAAAACCTAGTTCCATCTCATTATTTGTCAACCCTAGTTGGTTTCCAATTTCTAGTTCCCTCTCTTAACTTGTAAATTGCTCACTAAACCCTATTTCCATCTCATTATTTGTCAACCCTAGTGATAACATGCAAATTGGTGTTTATGAAAGCCTAGTTGGTTTCTGATTTTTACATGGCCATGTGTTTCTAGTTCCCTTTCTTAACTTCTAAATTGCTCACTAAACCCTAGTTCCATCTCATTATTTGTAAACCCTAGTGATAGAAAGCAAATTGGTGTTTTTGAAAGCCTTGTTAGTTTCTGATTTGTACATCGCCATGTCTTTCTAGTTCTGTCTCATAACTTGTAAAGAGCTCACTAAACCCTAATTCCATCTCATTATTTGGTAACCCTAGTGATATCATGCAAATTGGTGTTCATGAAATCCTAGTTGGTTTCCGATTTGTACATGGACATGTGTTTCTAGTTCCCTCTCTTAACTCGTAAATTGCTCACTAAGCCATAGTTTCATCTCATTATTTGTCAACCCTAGTGATAGCATGCAAATTGGTGTTTTTGAAAGCCTAGTTAGTCTCCGATTTGTACATGGCCATGTCTTTCTAGTTCCATCTCATAACTTGTAAAGAGCTCACTAAACCCTAGTTCCATCTCATTATTTGTCAACCCTAGTTGGTGCATGCAAATTGTTGTTCATGAAAGCCTAGTTGGTTTCTGATTTGTACATGGCCTTGTGTTTCTAGTTCCCTCTCTTAACTTGTAAATTTCTCACTAAGCCCTAGTTCCATCTCATTATTTGTCAAACCTAGTTGGTTTCCAATTTCTAGTTCCTCTCTTAAATTTTAAATTTCTCACTAAACCCTAGTTCCATCTCATTATTTTTCAAACCTAGTTGGTTTCCAATTTCTAGTTCCCTCTCTTAACATGTAAATTCCTCACTAAACCTTAGTTCCATCTCATTATTTGTGAACCTTAGTGATAGCATGCAAATTGGTGTTTTTGAAAGCCTAGTTAGTCTCTGATTTGTACATGGCCATGTCTTTCTAGTTCCGTCTCATAACTTGTAAAGAGATCACTAAACCCTAGTTCCATCTCATTATTTGTGAACCCTAGTGATAGCATGCAAATTGGTGTTCATGAAAGCCTAGTTGGTTTCTTATTTGTTCATGGCCATGTGTTTCTAGTTCCCTTTTTTAACTTGTAAATTTCTCACTAAACCCTACATCTCATTATTTGTCAACCCTAGTGATAGCATGCAAATTGGTTGTTTTAAAATCCTAGTTAGTCTCTAATTTGTACATGTCCATGTCTTTCTAGTTCCGTCTCATAACTTGTAAAGAGCTCACTAAACCTTAGTTCCATCTCATTATTTGTCAACCCTAGTTGGTGCAGGAAAATTGGTGTTCATGAAAGCCTAGTTGGTTTCTGATTTGTACATGGCCATGTGTTTCTAGTTTCTTCTTTTAAATTGTAAATTGCTCACTAAACCCTAGTTGCATCTCATTATTTGTCAACCGTAGTTGGTTTCCAATTTCTAGTTCCCTCTCTTAACTTGTAAATTGCTCGCTAAACCCTAGTTCCATCTCATAAATTTTCAACCCTAGTGATAGCATGAAAAGTGGTTTTCATGAAAGCCTAGTTGGTTTCCAATTTGTACATGGAAATGTAATTAAATGTATATTAAACTAAAAACATCAAGAAATGTAAATTTCAACGACTCGAGAGCTTGTTATTTTTCGAACTCTATTTGTTGGTGTCTAAAGACACCATTCTTAGCGCCTCCAATGTGTCATAGATGGTGTTTCTATCCTAGGCACATGAAAGGACAAACAATAGTAACATCATAAGAAAAAAAAGAGAACCCAATGAAAATTTGCAAAAATGATTTATAGATAACTCACCCAAAGTTGTATGATCATGTTTATAGTGTCTAGTATCCTTTGAATAATATTATGTCTATGAATGGTATCGGTCAATCACAGGTTTATTACATTGGGAATAAAGTAAGGCTAAATAATTGAAATTGTACTTCATAATTCACTTTAAAGGTTAAATAACGCACGTGACAATGCACTCATACAAGTAGGCCATCCAGATCATCTCTGGAGCCAATGGTCTCCATCAATATTTTGTGCTCTATATGAGGTAGCAAGTATCATACATGTGACCTATTTTTGTGACCAAGTGTATGCAGCTTGATGTTTATACAAACTACTAGGTTGGTGAAGTGGTATACAATAGTTCTTGGTCTATAATCCTGATATACATACCCACCCTTCCTTTTCTGTTGTGCTGCAAGTGTCAAGTACTCCCCTTTTATAACCATCGAGCCGGTTGGGAATTCAATATTTTCATCATCTGTAACAGGTTCGAAAATGGTTGGTTTCCCTTCTAAGCAACGTGCTAACCAATATTCAGAACCCCATTCATTATTTTTTGGGGAAACCACTGCATATATCTCACCTCTCAAAGGAAATAGGTCAAGTTAACAATACATTTTGTAAATAAGGTCTTGCATTTATAATTTCTACATAAATTAAATTCTACATAGGTCGAATAAACAATACATAAATGAATTTTCTAATTTAGGTACTACTCATGTACCTGCTTATATGAGATCCAATATGTGATCATAGTCTGTAGAAATATGTGTCTGATCATCTTCCAAATGGTCTGTTTCATTAACCCTGTTGAAATTGGTGCCAAGTGTCACTCGATCCCATGTATCAATGGTATCCATATACTCACAGCCATCCCATTTATCGATGGTACAGGAATTGCAAAAGAAAGCCTTGAGTCTTGTCCAAATGTGTAGGGTCGAGTTGTCTAAGTTTCTAATTGAATTAAACTGTCAAGTTCCATGCACTGTGTTCACTCGATGTGTTTGTGATCGGTCCACATTTGTCACCTCCTAGAATATTCTTCACACTAAGCATTTCCTTATTGCTTGTTCCCCCATGACAGATGCGCACCATTCGACTATAGATGCAGCGTGTCGAAGGCGAGCACCTGTAAACTTCATCTCTTCCCTTCGAAGGGTAGTTTTAATGCATGCACCAGCACCATCGTGCTCTCCTTTTCCATGACTAGTTTCAAAGTAGTTCCATACATGTGGCACCTTGTATTTTATGTGTAACAAACACAACAATTCAAATACACGTGCATTCTTGAACTGTCTAGCACAACCATCTGACCAAATGAAATGACGATAAAATGGTATATCCATAGCTATCTCATGATCATAGAATAATTTAAAGCAATGTTACATGTAATGGATGTCATGGGTCCGGTCGTCACTTATGTAGAAGTGAATTTCTTTTAGTATCACACGTTTCTCTTCATTGCTATCTGGCCCATGTCAATACGTGATATGCACCATTATGCTCACCTGCTCTGAGTGATAGTATTGACTTTGTATTTCATTTTGTGGTTGTAGGGTGTAATTTTCCACAAAGTCAACCACTGAAAGTATTGTTCCAAGAGGGAAGGTGTCCCGACATTTTCTGAATTGCTCATCTTGCCACCGTGCCATATCGACATGTTGAATGTACTATTGTATCTTTCCACGAAACTCTCGAATAAAATCACATACTCGCACTTGGTACATGAATATTAATATGTCAATAAACCACATAAAAAATGTGTACATGAATATTAATATGTCAATATTCAACAATTTACCTATGAAGTCACCAATTTAATCTTCCTGCTTTCTTTCCCATCATGTAGTTGATATGTCTCATACTGATAGTTTTGTTTCTCGACAATTGCATTCCCGAATGCTTGATCTTCACTTTCATGGATGTAATGAGAGTAATGATATCCCACCACAATTGTTGCAACAACCATATACACATTTTTTTAAGTAATGTGTCTACCCATCTTTCCTCAGACACATTATGCTATGGAAGAAATCTCTGGATTAGATTGGCAGTACTATACTTGAGCATTCCTGCACTGTGACATGGTTAGGATGCAAAAAATGATGTATATGTGCAAATGTATGGTAATATAGGTAAAACTCTATGTGGTATATACAACAACAAGTGTTCTGAATGGTATTGATTCTAACATACCAAAGCTTGCATTTTTCAAAAGATCTTTGCCCGAGCCTTAGCTCTACGTGGGAAAATTTAAACATCTCGAACAGTTGAGTTTATGTCATGTCAAGATAATGTTCAACATGAGGTTCGTTGAAGTACGGTTTTTCTGGAAATTCTACTCTTCATACTCAATGGCCCACTTTTTGAGCTTTCTATCTACGCACATGCTTTTGTATCTGCATTGCACGTGCTTCTAAGCTTTCTTAGCTTTATATCTACGTGCTTCTGTATCCGCAGTGAAACAGCCTTCCTCCTCATGTTGTTATAAATCTTGCGAGTAAGGTTACCTACAAACAATACATGTTAAGCAATAAATTTTGCTGCTCGCTAAAAAGAGAAAACAAATAACTGAAAAATGTACATAGTAATTTCACAAGATTTAACATGGAAAAAAGAAACAATTCCAACTACTCAAAATGCATAAAAGTTTAGAACCACCAGACCTACAAATACATGAACATGAAATACCTCTCCATAAGTCCTGAAGATCAATGGCAGCATTGCACAAAGCAAGAAATTCTTTCGAAGCAATATATGAACGAACTTTGCACTCAATATTTTTTGTCGAATTTCTCAATACCTTAGTTCTTCTAACATCTAATTCAGCCATTTGACCCGCTCAGAGGAAAACCTTGGTTTTCCCTATCTAAATAGTAAAGGAAATTTTAGGTTATTTTTATTAGCATTTTAACTGAATAAAACAACCTTAGAACTTCCATCTTCTTAGGGAAGCATATAAATCATGATCTTCAGCTTATTACATCATTGGATGTTGAGAAAAACATTTTTCAAAGCACGCTCATAATAATCTACATAGGCCATTACTTTGGTCCAAGGAAACAAGTGACAAGCAACTTGCACTTGGAAAAGAATAGAGGAATTAGGTAATCAATAAATATGTAAATATATACACAAATACATACAAATGTGTATGTCACTAATGTGTTCAAATATAGGTGACAATGCTTTTCTTTAACTTCAATATCTAGATATGGTTATCAAATTTATGGTTGAACTGATATCAATATGACAAAGCTTTCAAATGATTGTAGTATTCTCTAAGCAATAAAAAAAAAATATGTTTCTTCTATGCCCTTGCAAATGATAGTGACAACAACATATACATCAATAAACAAGTTAGAATCTTGATTTGAATTCAATGTACCAATATGTGACAATGGTTAGAAAACTTTTTAAGGTATGTGACTGTCAGAAAGTTATTTGTGTAGTTATCCCAATGTATGCCTTATATATATCAAACATGAAGATATGATTGATATTAGCGTTTAGAACATGACATGCTTTCTCTAAATGATAATGATTTCTTTCTCATATAAAGGGCTCTCAAACAAGAAAACTTTCAGCAGTAGGAAATTGTGAATGTAGCTATCATAAATTTCATCTTCAACATTCTTAAATAGCTTAGAAAATACTATCCAGGAAATAATCTCAATAGCTTATAACGAAATCAAGCCTTATTTAGTAAGAAGTGTGTTTTCTATTCAAATAAACAAAAAGGACTTGATGTAATTTCTAGCCATGACATACGTGTTTCAAGGACTGTCCATAGGATTCTATTTCCAATCAAAAGGGGGTGAAATGTAATTGTGCAGCATAACTTATTTTGCAGCAAAGGGAATAGCCAGAATGATTGTCTCAAACAAGGTGATTTCCAGCCCCCAATTAATTTACAGGATTAGTTGAAGTAAAGAGGTCTTTGTGGAGATGATTTTGTGTTATTATCATAAATCTATTTTAATTCCAAATTTATTAAACATGAACAAAGAAAAAAAATGCAAATACAATTTTGTTTGCCCTTAAATGATCTAGGTTAAGATAGATCTATACTACTTTGTTTTAAAAAAAATCCAGGTCAAGATAGATCTATACTACTTTATTTTTTAAAATATTATATAAAGCATTTTTAAACATTTAACATTGGATGTTAAGATAGAGTTATGCTACTTTATTTTTTAAAACATTAGATAAAACATTTTCAAACATTAAAAATTGGATTTATTCCATTACAACATTAAACGTGAGATGTTATTTTACTTCATTTTAGTTGATTCATGTGACACATTCTTCCACCTGAGCTGTAGCGCAAACCTCATTTCGCTGGTGCAATGAACCCAACTACTACCAGTTATCACTATTATTATCTTTAGTCCATAAAGTCACTTATTTAGATAATTCCTTTCTCTTGGTGTCATATAAATATGAGTCTTCTTGATTGAGAGAAGCATCGATTGCATCTTCACGAGTCCTTTCTCTAGGCGTCATATAAATATGAGTCTTCTTGATTGACAGAACCCTCCATTGCATCTTCATGGTTCATAGCATTTTATATATGGTTCAATGGTTTGTAGACTGGAAAAAAAAAGGTAATATAAAGTTTGTCAATAAGCTCTTGGAGGAAATACAAAATATTCATTAACATTCTAACAGCTTGTAAGCTCTTGGAGGAAATACAAAACAGTAATTAACATTTTAATAGCCTGTATCTTTCCTTTTAGGCCATCACCTTCTCCCACAATGTCTATTTAACTTGTCGTTAATGGGAAAACTAAGCAACGTGTATGGCCAATATGTAAATCTTATAAATATAGGCAATGATGAAGAGTGTAAACTCGCCCATTAACTTCAAGTACTTATCCATTTTCTTGTTGCCTGTTTATGGTTTAAGTCTTTAAGAGGTGCATTTATAAGGTTGTGTGGTTACTATAGGGATAAATTTTCAATTCAAGAAGGTCCATATTTCATATTTGAATTTATTTTGGAATTATTTGTTTGTAAAGACAATCATCTATTCAAATTTATCCTCAATTTTTCATTTCAGATTCGTGGACTTCCCACTATGGTCTTTACCAGTGCAGATTCTGAACTACAATTCAGACTACAGGCCTGCTTCCTATTGAAACCATTCAAACCATAACCGATATTAAACTGCAAGAGAATAATTTCTATAAAATCCAAAGTCAATTCAAGCATACTAAGACTATAAAATGTCATTGATTTTCAATTTAACTCCCATTATTTCTAAAGCTGTGTATAGTGTGGCATGAGATTTTGACTAGAAAAGGGTATTACAATCTTATGTGAGGGAGTTTTAAGTTGAATGAAATAATGGGAGGTTCACGGGTGAAATATTCTTCTTGAGGTTCACGCAGAACCTCAATTATAATGGGCTTACACAGAGCGAAAATGAAGGATTTAAATTCGAGTGGGAAAATAACAATTCTTTCTCTCAACTTCCTGGCCTATACTCGATTGACAGTTGTTATTGTAAACTCAGATTGAATCTCCTCCTAAATAGTCTTAATAACTGCTACATCCTGTAGCCATCTGGATATGTGGTTATTTTCTAAAATCGTTTTGATTGTGAGATGACAAAGCTCAGGTCTCAATGTAACTCCATGTGTTTTAGGAACCCCACGTTCTCAACATGGCTTGGTAGATCTATTCTCAAACATGAAGTGTCACAACCAAAGTTACGAAAATATAAGTTATATGTTGATTTATTGGGACTGTTGCATTCTCAAGGTTTTTTTAGGTCTTAAAAATGTTTGTTAGAACCTATTTTCTGATGGGTTTTTTATATTTCTTAATGTCTTATAACTCCAAGTGTGCAATTTCAGTATTCAGAGTCCATAGCGTTCTTGGCATCTGAATGTAAGCACATAATCTGCAGTAGATTTGCTAGTATGGTTGTCAAATATTAAGTAGTTTGGAAGGGACATGCCTATCCAACTTGCAAACCTCCACTCATGTTTTGCCAATTACTCTCATAATTTTTTAGAGTGGCTCTCCAGTCTCCAGATAACGTATTTATGGTAAGGGGAACTCTGCAGGGGTTAGGAATCTCTTTTTTGGGTAGAGACACAATTCAGAACTAGAATGCATGCAAAAACTTCTATTCTATGTGCTTGTACATTACACCTTGTTGTTCTCTATCTCACATACATACCGATTTCCAGTCTGAGGTTATCTATAAGGCATTGCAAGCACCAAATGCTTTGCTCATTCGAAGCTGAATTTGGGATGCAAATGCCCATGTCGATATGATAGCATCCTCTGTACTAACATTATCAGTGGTTTTGGTGTCTTTCCTTGTGTGCTCCCATCTATTCTTCTTCCTTTCCTAGGATTCCTTGGTTTGTTCCACATTAACACACCCCTCTAGGTTGAGAAAGGATGCTTATGCATTGGTTAGGTACTCAATTAAAAATTCAATGTCCCAGATTAATACACTCCTCTTTTATGTTGGGATTTTGTTTCACTCTTCTTCTATGCAACTTTGGTCAAGGAACGATGCTTGATGCATTGGTCAAGTATTCTATCCAAAATAATATTTTGTGCTTCCTTCGTCGAGGAAGGAGACTCGATGCATTGGTTAGTCACTTGACTCAAAGAATCAACATCTAACATTAATGGTCTCCTCTCCTTAATTCTTTCAGGAAGAATTGAAACTTAGAGTTGGTCATCTTGATTTAGTGATGGAGGGAAAAGTAGGAAGTGAAAGGACTTTGGATATGGAACATGTCATAAAGAGGCAGTGAAAATACCCTTGCAATTTGTCTTCCATGGTAAATGAACTATGGAGCCACCCAAGATCTGAAGCAAGTCATTTTTCACATTTTCTGTTGTTCTATTTCAGAAATACAACAACCAGAAGATGGATTTTAAATAAGTAAATGTAGAATTGAGGTCAACAAGGATTTATTTATCTAATATGTCATCCTTATAGGCTTAGTTGTTGGCCCTCCGTTGGTTCACTTTGGCATCCTAGCAGGTCAAAAAAACAACATAGCTACAAAAAAAACAAAACCTAGCAGGTCAACATGAATATAATTTATGACTTGCATCCTCACCATGATCTAATACTACTCATGGAAAAATTAGGCATAAATGCAAAAATTATAGTAAAAGGGATCTAGAATATCTCACTAGTCATCGCGGGCAGCTCTCACTGCTCGAACAAAGTAAGATTCATCCCGAGCTGCATCCTTATGTGTTTCCCATGTGAACTTGGCATATAGTGACAATATCTCTGTGTCTTCCAGGCTTGCCAATATCTCCCTTCCGTAGTATTCCTCTGCTTTAGCAATATCATGTAACACTTAATCAATAAAATATATGATACCCATAAATACATCAAATCCAATATTCAATCATAAAAATAAAATTTCATATCTAGTTCATAAAAGCATGGTATTTGTAATCAATTAACTCATGCAGAAACTTGGCATAGTCGCTGAGAAGAAGTGGATTGCCAGAATTTGATTCCAACATACTTTGATAATACATATATAGTTCATAAAAGCATGGTATTTGTAATCAATTAACTCATGCAGAAACTTGGCATAGTCGCTGAGAAGAAGTGGATTGCCAGAATTTGATTCCAACATACTTTGATAATACATATATCTGTTGCTCTTGGAATTCTCATCATCTGTTGCTTCACAATTTTCTCATGTTCTTTCAATACTAGAGCCTCCACTGATATACTCACTCTCAGACACATGGGCAAGTATGCATCCTCTTGCAGTGAACAATAGTGGCACCCCATTTGAGCAAACTTGTAGAGTTGAATATTTATAATCCTCATTCTTTCTATACACTAATGGATATTTCTCATGAATAGGTTCTACAAATGAAGTAAAATTTGTTCTGGTTCTACGAACTATATAGAGGATTCAAGGTAAATTTGTGTTGGTTCTACAAATGAATTAAAATTTGTTCTGGTTCTAAAATTTATTGCCCAACACAAGGTATTTTGCAGCCAAGGGAATAGCCATAATGACTGTCCTAAACAAGGTGATTTCCAACCCTCAATTAGTAAACAACTAGGATTGTCGAACTATAATAATTTCCAGCCAAATAATGACTATCCAAAATGACAAATTCCAGCTCCTACAGTGATTATTACAGTGATTATGCCTTGATGTTATCTTCGAATTTCAATAGGTAAGTATGTTTGTAATTTCAGAGGGGCTAGGAGTTGCCTTTAGGTTGCGGCTTAAGGAGTGACCTTAGGGAAAGATAAGGAAGGGTGTTAAGGTAACAACTTGATAGACCATTAAGGAAGTATTTCAAGGTTGTTTTAGGCTTAGGTTGAGGTAGGTTTCTTAAACCCAGAATGTTTTATCAAACAACTTCATATAATCATACACGTGACTATCATCCTCTGCTATATTGTTGTTGGGACAATATAGGTTGAGCTCAACACAATATTCATCACAAAATAAGAGGATGTTCAAAAGAGCCATCATGTATTTTTTAGTACATTTTGCTTCTTGGAGATATGTAACAACTGGCAACTCAAGACTCTTCTTTTCTTCGTCAATGAATAGTGTATTATGTTACAATGTAATATTAATCTTGTCGTTTAGTAATTTCTCAGGGTGCATGCTTTATATTTTGGGAGTTGTCTATTGCTCAATTCTCCTTCTACTATCTTAATCATTTACCCTAGGGCCTAACACCAAATGCACTAACATTAATTCTTTTGGGTAATGGATATTTATCTTTGATGCCAGAATATCTGATTTATGACCCTGTTTTGTTTTTTATTATTGTACATGCTCTGGAGAAATGTACCAATACAAAATATCAATTATCAATTTATTGGAAGTTAAAATTTAAGATCATTACATCATCAACAAGGGTGCATGATTTATATATGATCAACTTCTCTAATTCATTCTGAAACATTTCAGCCACTAATTCAAATTGATCATCTCTATACGACTTCTTAGCTGAACTACAACAAAATGATAATTATGTAGTCCTCACTAATTTTAATTCAATGAAAATCACTTCAATAAGCAAAGATGTGTATACATACCTGGTCGGAAGTTTTATTTAGTGCCCAGTTGAATGCAGGCTGGTCGTTTGTCTTCTCAGTATGAGACCAGGGTTGAATATCAAGTTCTTTTATCCATTTTCTCAATACAAGTTTTGCTCCAAATGTGAGACGAATAAAAATCATGCAGCTACAAATGTAAGTGCGCCCCTTCTTACCTGTAGGTAGCAATCTATTAGAATTATTGAGCGCTTTAACCTGCATGAAAAAATTTGCATGAACCTGATGGTAAGAGACTAGCCCCAAAAAATCAACAATCTTTCACTCTTTGCTAATTAAATAGTGAGAACTCAAGGAAATAAACTAAACATCCTCTTGTGCACCTTCTACTTGGTACAACAATTTAGTAACTCCTCAACTAATTTGTAGTTTAATAATATTACTACAAATAGGAAAATAAAATTTATTGTGCTCTATTTTCCTTATGATTGCTTCATTCCATCACTCGGAAAAGTATGCTCTCTAGTTATGTTAATATGTTTGAACTTTGACGAACTACAACCACAGAAAACTAATGCTTGAAACATCATTCTCCCATTATCAGAAAAAAAGGCACCAGTAATCATGTCCTACACCAATAATGGACAAACACTCTACATTACAATATACATACAGATCTTTCACATCATTTCTCATGCATTGTAAAAATCATAATTTTATGTTTGTCTCTGATAGTGCAGTGTTCTTCAAATAATGCATATTAGGCTCATATATTTGTAGTAGTCATTTAAAATGTATTATATGGAATAACATCTACTCAAATAGAAATCAAATGAACAATCCTCGTGCAAACAATCTTTAAACCAGTCTCTAGGGGAAGAATAGAAACGTGAGAACAACTATGTAATATATATCTCATTTATAATTCTTGATGTCACAATAATATTTATAATTTAGATATATTTTCTTTCTAGTTTGGAATCTGGATCCATTAGTGTGATAGTCATTTCCACCTCGCAATAGCATGTGGATACACTTGGATTCATATGACTTTACTGTATTGAATTTGAGTAATGAAGCAATTCAATGATGCAATCTGACTTGCCTACTCAACTACCCCTAGAAATCGTGTGACAGCTCTTTTGCAAGTGAAAGGAGAAAGGAAACTATATGAGTTAACAGAGTTGAAGATGTCCACAGATGGTAACAATTGGATGCAACTTGTGATATTCATAGGCATGGATGGATGGCATTCAAGATCTAAGTAAGTAATGTGAGAATTCTGCAACAACTTTGTGATATACATGGGCATGGATTGATGCAATTCAACATTCTAGGTGTGTAACAATTTTCTACAACACCCTTGTGATATGTATGGGCATGGATGGACGCAATTTAAGATTTTGGGTGTGCAATAATTACTGGGTTACTTACTTTTAGTGAAGCCTTGTCACAAGGGGCCAATGAGCAACCTTACTCTCGGTATTTTTTAACCTATGACCTCTAGGTATAACACATACACCCTTTTGATATGCATGGGCATGGATGGATGCAATTCAACATTATGGGTGTGCAATAGTTACTAGGTCACCTGTCTTTAGTGAAGCCTTGTCACAAGGGGCCAATGAGCAACCTCACTCTGGACAGTTTTGAACCTCTGACCTCAGGGATAACACATACACCCTTGTGATATGCATAGGAATGGATGGATGCAATTCAACATTCTGGGTGTGCAACAATTACTAGATCACCTACCCTTGGTGAAGCCTTGTCACAAGTGGCCAATGAGAAAACCTACCATGGACATATTTGAACCTGTGACTTGCAGAGATAACACATATTCTTAACCATCAGACCCACTCAAATATAGAGATAACACATACTCTTAACCATCAGGCCCACTCAAATACACACAAATACTCTTATTGAGACATATATCTTGTTTACTCAATGTATTTTTATTGTAAGGTATATGTTACTTTTTAGTATATTATATTTAAGGTGGTCTTTCCCATTCCACAGAAGCCATGCACAATAAATTCTATTGAGTTTTCATCATTTTCCACTCCAGAAGTTAGTACTTCTTCCAATGGTTTCAGAATTCCAACTCTTTAAAATAAAATATTAAAACATAAAGCATGTACATACAATTACAGAATTTTTAAAAGTAACAAAACTTTAAGATAAAAAATATTTTCACCTTATATTACAGTTTACCTTTACCTGCATCTCATGGCTTTTGGGGAAGGCGCGTTGCATCATAGCATCATAAATACAAATGGTTACTTCGCTATCCATATTCCTATACATCCTTTGCAAGCTTTGCTCGAAATGTTCTAGGTTTTCTTTGTTCTCCGTGGATTTAAAATACCTGCATTAAATAGAGATCTATTACGAAACTTAATTATAAAGTGGGCACAGAATGGCAAGAGCCCTACACGGTGTAAAGTGTAGACAAAGGGAATGTTGTATGGAGCAGCACTTACCTCCAACATTTTGAAGAACCAATTTGAGTGGAGCACATAATGGAGGATTCTACTATCAACCCCATTGCTTCTTTCATTGATCCCTCCATTTCTTTCCTCAACCCATCCCACCGTCTAAGCTTCTTGATATGTTGGGCCAAATGAAAAATTTCGTCCAAAACACACAGGAAGTTGTCTCTGTTAGTAGAAACAATTTCAAATCTCTCCAACACGTGCCGCGATAAGAAAACCACTAGTAGTCACGTGTGCCGCGCCATATAAGAGACCCTGAACTACTCATTTGGCTTCTCCAGGAATAATATCTTTCTGAATACCATACATAACAACAACGAATAATTTAGATTTAGCATTTGAATCTGAAAAGTGTTAATGACTCTGATGCTATGGACAATCGTTAATACTCACAGAGACATTTATTGCCTCTGATAGGACCTCCCTGAATTTAAGGCTTTCTGAAGAGATCTCCCGAGAGTCTTTAGCGCCCTGTGTCTTTGACGAATTTTTTACCGTCATTTTCTCCTAAAACTAACTAAAAAAGCATTATGTTAGCTATTTATTTTTAACTCGTGTAAAATATGTCATATGCGTTAGGGTTTGTATTTGGGATTTGGGGAAGATTAAGGGTTATGTTTTTTCATCTATGAACTAGGATGAGACAAGTTTACTCTTAAGTTTGATTTTATGGTAGTAATTACAAATTAGAAATAAACAATTATAAAAAATATATATAAAAAATAATTGGTATAAGCTAATTAATGGATAACTAGTAACTATGAATCGATAACTCATAGCTAATGAATGAATATCAAGTACATTCTTTCTGTTATCCCAACTATCAGTTATATATATAACTGATAGTTGGGATAACACAAAGAATGTACTTGATAACATGTATTTAGGAATGGATAACTCAGTGAACTGGTTTAACTAGAAGAATATTAAAAATAAAAAATAAAATCCAAACTGTATTCATTCTATTGCTACCTCTAACCATTTGATCTCTTTTTGTATGATCGATCCACAAACTATGTAAATGTGCTAATAATAGCATAATTCAAATTGAGGATAGATGTGAAAAATTGCAATGAACCTTGATGTGTTCCAAAAGGTCAATTATGTAATCGATCAGGTGATCAACATTGGCATCAACATCTTCTGGGTGAATTTCATGATTAGTAGCTGAGAGTATTTTGTTAGTAAGATATGAAACGCTAGAAGAAGAGGGCATCCGACCTTGAAGCTGATCATCTGCAATGCTATGATTATTAGTAACAGCGTTTGAAGAAGAGGAGGGCAGATCTATCCTCGACTTCTTGAAAACAATTTGGGAGTCATGATGAGCATCAGCTTGTGCACCATAAGAGGTTGTGTTCGAGCAGTGCTTTTCCTTTCCCATTGCAAGTTGGAACTGGAACCTCAACTGATGTGAGCAAGGAAATGGAGAGTCTGAAATGACACTTCAATGCTTGTCAATTGTTACAACAACAACTACTGAACCTTATGTAAGTCGAGAAAAGGCACGCAAATATTCGCTCATACGTAACGATCATGATATGTAACCCATAGTTACCGAATTCTGTCGAATCAGGCCCATAAATTTGCTATACAAAATTCCAAATTGTACCATGTAACATTTTCCCATTTAAAGAACGTATTTTGAAAACATAACTTATTTTCATGGACAGGGAATAGTTACAGACAAAAAATCATATAAATTGTGTCATTGTTAGTGCATATAATAGCAAGGAATGTGTTTTCCTGTGTATTTAAGTCATCACAATTGCCTAACCAATGTAGGTTCTGTACAGATGGAAGAATTTGTTTTAATTGCATTATCTTTCTTTCTGAACCTATATGCAACATTATATGGTGTACATATCTATTCAGACTCGATGAGATTAGAAACAGAGTAGTGGGGCTATGAAAAGAAAATACAAAAAGTAGCTTGGCTAGAGTCAACACATTGCAGACTGCAAGGACTCATTTTGGACCACGTGGGAAGACATCTAATATTCACAATTTTTATTTGTAGATCTTAAAAAAACCTGCATTTTCAAAGATAATGACAAGAACAGGATTTATGGCCTATCCAAATATTATCCAGCTAATTAACAGTGATAGTTAAGGATAGGGTGCAAAACCTAATATAAATTGACAACTTTCTTAACGAGTTCAGGGAAAAGATATGGCCTAATATTTAATTAGACTTATTAACCCTCAAGAGTGGAAGACACACATTTTTCTAGGTTTCGATCCAGATCCATTGAACAAACTAAATGGCATGATAATACAAATATTTTCAAGAAAAACAACCTCTCATCACAAATAATATTAAAATAAAAGCATACAAAATCCATACCTTGAGTGTTCCCTTGCAATGGTTGCACCTGAAGCAATCCTTTTGGTAAGAAACTCCATCGGCACACAGTTGATCCAAAAAATAAACCGTTTTATCGCAAGCTTTGCACTTCTGCTGCGTTCGAGTGAAGGCCATAGCCACGATATGAGAATTCTTGTTGTAAAATAACGAGTTTGAGCCCTCGCCTTCTAAATAGCTGTGAAAAACTTTCTACCACAAAAATCAACAATCTTTAATTGAAAACGATACTTTCTGAGATGGTTTCAAGGAAAAAATAGCATATTTGAGGTCTTATCCCTTCTAATAAACCATACAAACCCTTTCCTTGTGGAAATGAACAAATTTTAGCTCAAAATAGCTTACCTCGCTCGAGTTTTTGCGTCAGAATACAAGATCTCAAAGCTCGAGAGAGGATTTAGACAGAATCCCTCCCTTTTCTTTAGCGAATGATCAGTCTAATGCTTCTAAAACTCCATTCTAAGATGCTTTCTTCTAGATGGTCTGCTTAAGGGAAAAAGGATTATTTATATCGCTCTTGCCTTGATCAGGAGGCCAATTTAAGTCTTTTGCTTTGTTACGGAAACACAAATACCAAGTCGTCCACAGAAATTGACAAATTTTGACTCAATGATCAATAGTTGCGAAACTAAAGCTTTGAAATACATGATCTGAGTTCTCCTGACGCGGAGAAAACACAAGAGCAAAATCGAACCCGCGATCTACCAATGAAGGGACCACAAAAGTTTTTTACAAATGCTTAGACCATGCTTGTGTTTAAAAGAGAGTTTATAAGGAATATAAGGAAAAGGTCCACTACGACACCACGAGCGTAAATGTTAGAGAGAATTAAAGGCTCAAAAAGCGATGTAGTGATAGAGGAAATAAAAGAAAAATATGGGACATACAATGATGCAACAAATCCTATACTATCGGAAAGGGACGTAGACAGATAATCCAATGGAGGACGAAGAAGATGATGGAGGAAGGAGATTATGCCGCAGGTCAGTTTAGTGCGACGAGATTCTTGCACGCGTCACTGGTTTCAACTGACGTGGATCCCACCAATTTAATTATCCAAGGTTCCAAGGTCGTGTCCAAATTCTCCTATAAAAAACTGTAGTTATATGCAAAGGTCATGCAAATTAGCCTTATAATTAACATTATATGCCAAATTTTAGTGGGTTTAAAGGTTTAGTGGTTTTTTTTACATGCCAAGGTCATGTCCAAGTTAACATGTAGGTGGGTTGCATTAATTCAATTTTGTTAATATAGAGGCATGTAAATATATATTTTATATATGTTATAATTTACTAAATTTTAACACTGCAGATAGATCCATAGACCCCCTTTATTCTAATATTGCAGATGGATTCAGATACGCCCTCTATTCTAACACTGCAGATGGATTCAGAGACCACCTTAAAGGGGGTCTCTAAATCCATATGCAGTGTTAGAATTTAGTAAAATATACAAATTCATTGTCAAATTTGTAATTTTTTCCATTGTCGGAGTGACAACTAAAAATGACCAAATAAATGACCGATTGTTATGTGGTCATTTTTAGTCTAGATATCCTGTGATCAAATTTGGTCATTTATCTTGGTCATTTTTAGTTGGTTTTTATCCTATGACCAAAAGTGATCATTTATCTTGGTCTTTTTTAGTTAGCTCACTTAAATTTATCAATTTTGGTCATTTATCCCTTGAAAAAAAACTATGGTGACCAAAATGTTTGGTCTCCTAGTCACTAATATCTCATTTTCCACTAGTGATAGAAGTCAATTTGCTCTCGTCCACTTACATTCGTTTAGGAGTTCTTTTTCGTTTTGATGCAAAATTTGTTGCCATTTGAAATGTTGGAGTGACGTTTACATCCACTACAGGTTGACAACTTCGATTAGGAGATCGAACCACTGACCATGATTATTGTTGAGTCACATTTGCATAAGGAGTAACATAATTATTGAACTCTTCACAAGATTGTCCATTTACTAATGAATCAATAATATCAACTTTCGTATAACTAGCTTCCTTTAATGTTGCATTATCTTCCCCAACCTCTACGTCAAGTATCTGTTGAGGGGGAATGGGAACTATTTTCTGATGTAATGAATGGCGACGATTTCTTGAATCTTCCCTCTTTTTTCCTTTTTTATTTTCTGCTTCTTCTGGTGCAAGCACCTTCCTTTCTGACTTTCGACCTCTATTACGTACATTCCCCATTGAAATCCATCCAAACATGTACAAAACTATGGAATTATGTAAGTAATGATTTAAAAATTGCACTTTGAACAGTTCTCTGTGTGCGGGTTCAGACGAATTATGTCTTTTTCTACAGTAAACTTGGCCCACATGACGGAACCCAACATTTTTTTTACAACACATATCGCATATGCAATATAACGCACCTCCGATATATCGCATATGTGATAATGATACAATGTTTTTTAATTAAAGGGCAGGTTTTTTACATGTTCTCCAAAACGCATATGCGATTTAGTGCATATGGGATATATCGCATATGCAATTTAGTGCTCAGTAAATATATGCAATTTACATTTATCTATGCTTATGAAGATGATGATGAACCATGATGGTGATGATGAGGAGGAGGATGACTATGATGATGAGGATGAGGATGAGGGTGATGATGATGATGATGATGATGATGACCATGATGATGATGATGATGATGATGGGGATGAGGGTGACGATGAAGATCATGATGAACAATGATGGTGATGATGAGGAGGATGATGACTATCATGATGAGGAGGAGGATGATGACTATCATGATGATGATGAGGATGAGGGTGACCATGATGATGATGATGAGGATGAGGGTGACCATGATGATGATAATGATGAGGATGAGGATGATGATGAGGGTGGTGATGATGATGAGGATGAGGGTGATGATGAATATGACGATGAACAATGATGCTGATGATGAGGAGGATGATGACTATGATGATGATGATGAGGATGAGGGTGATGATGATGGCGATGATGACGATGACCATGATGATGATGATCAAGATGAGGGTGATGATGATGATGAGGAGGAGGAGGATGATGATAATGAGGAGGAGGATGGTGATGATGATGAGGATGAGGGTGACGATGAAGACGATGATGAAAAATGATGGTGATGATGAGGAGGATGATGACTATGATGATGATGATGAGGATGAGGGTGATGATGATGATGATGAAGATGGTGAAGATGAGGGTGAGGATGATGATGATGAGGATGAGGATGAGGGTGATGATGATGATGATGACCATGATGATGATGATGAGGATGAGGGTGATGATGATGATAACAAGGATGAGGGTGACGATGAAGATGATGATGAACAATGATGGTGATGAGGAGGAGGATGATGACTATGATCATGATGATGAGAATGAGGGTGATGATGATGATGATGATTATGATGACCATGATGATGATGATGAGGATGAGGCTGGTGATGAGGAGGAGGAGGAGGAGGAGGATGAGGATGAGGAGGAGGAGGATGGCGATGATGATGACGATGGTGACGATGAGGATGATGATGGTGATGATGATGATGA